>MJUU01003946.1:45805-71181 GCA_002080025.1 Modiolus philippinarum | reverse complement strand
CAAATGGTCCGTGCCTACACATCGATCATGGAGTCATTCTTTTTTGCTGGCGATTAGGTCAAAAATAAAAAATTGTTTGTTTCCCCTCCCACGACCTACCCTCTAAAATTGCTGCTACCCAAAAAATTTTATATATCGTCGCTGTTCAATTTTTTTTTTTTTTTTTTTTTTTTTTTTTTTTGTGGTCTACAGTCAACAAGAGTTTGTTATGTAAAACAGGCATTATTTAAATATATTTGAAATTTTAAGTAGAATTTTTTATTTGAAGAAAAAATAAAATAATTTTCCTACCTACCTACCCATAACCTGAACAACCCAGAGGGGGAGGGGAAACAAATATATTTTTAATGTTGACCTTACGGACCGGTTACGTCACATTATACCATTTGAATTTACCAATAGTTTGTGTAGTAGAGTTGGCTATGGAGTTATCTTTCTTTAAATTCTGTGTTTTTGAAATTGACCAATAATTATTATATTTTTGATAACATCGTTTTAATTTTCATACTTTATCTAGTTAAAAAGTATTTAATTTCATTAAATAGAATAATTTATAAATATAATGGTCTTTAAATTCCTAATTTTGTTGATTTAAATTTCTTTTTATAGAACTTACAGGGAAATATTTATATTTGATATAGTTAATGTTATCATAAGTTCATATTGCTTTAGGGCTATCTCATAGCCCAATTTAGGAGGTCCTCGACTTCCAAAAACCGTCCCTTTACAAAGTATTTCATTTGATGTTCGGAACTTTGGATATGTTGATTAATAAAAGTTGTACTTAACAATCTAATTTACTTGAAGCCAACAAATGGTTTAGTGAAATACCACATTCGAATCACGTAGCAGACGACTTGGTAAAGCCACACTTGGTTTCAGTCTGTCTAATTGTCATCACTGGCGTACGTCGTCTCCTGCTACATTTTGGTCCCGCGAGGCGGATGTGGTATTATTGCTACACCATTTTTATCCTAAAATAACAACAAAATTTGGAAAAAGTATTAGAAATATTATCAGATACTAGTAGATATGAATACTTTCAATTTTTTTTAGCTTCTTTTGTTTAATTAAATTTCAATCATGATCAGATTTGAGGAAAAGCCAACTCTTTTTGATGGTGTATCTTGTGATCTAGAGGACTACTTGATTCAATTTGATGTTATTGCTAAATGGAATAACTGGTCAGATTCAGATAAAGCTAGCCAACTTATCATTAATTTACGTGGTGAAGCTCAGTCAGTTCTCAAATATTTGAAAAAGGAACAGTTATCTGATTTCTCTAGCTTAAAGGAACTGTTGTTTTTGTATTTCAAACCAAAAGAGAGGTGTGTTTATTATAAGTCTAAGTTGCAAAACTGTAAGCAGAATGAGAAGGAAACAGTTGCAGATTTTTATCTTAGATTTTCTGAGGTGGGTCAAAAGGCTTATTCAGGCAATTTTCATTTACTGCCAGAATATTTTGTAGATTTGTTCTCGTCTGGTCTCAAAAATTTGGACATGAGAAGGCATGTGTATTTTAAAAATCCAACTTCATTGCAGGAAGCTCTGTCATTTGCAATTGAGTTTGAGTCTGTTGAGTTTTGTGAGAAAGAACAACTCGATCCATTGTCAAAAAGTGAAGTTGACTTTACATGCTTGTTTAAGTCTCTTGATTCATTGATGAAGGCACTGAAAGATTTCACTTGCAGACGTCAACCTAAGTTTAAAAAGAGATGCTTTAACTGTTCCAAGATTGGTCATGTAAGAGCAAAATGTCCTCAAAGGGTCAATAAGGCACAAAAATCTGGTATTTCTAATGAAAGTCACAGTGCTCATAGTGCTGATAGTAGTACTTCATGTTGTAGAAAGACTTTAGTGGAACATACGAAAAGTAAGCAGATTGATACTGGGTGGAAGTAATACTATGTGTTCTGGTCTTCTTCTAGTTTTTATTATTACAGTCAATTATTTTCATTTGAAGTAAATATTCAGTTCTCACTTCAATACGAGTTCAGCTTGTGTGATCTAATTGCTTTGTTATATGCTTATGTGGAGATTGTTGATTAGTTTTTATTTGTGGTGGTTTATTCTGAGTTTTAACTCAATATTTTTGGACTTGTTGCCTATCAGTTAGTGAAATGGTGACTGTGGACCAAAGTTTGATATGGAAATGTCATGGCAGAAACCAGTGGTGTGATGACCTGTTCAACAGATGGCACAGATGCAAGGGCAAAGTAAAGTAGGTCTACCTTGTAGACCATATACTCAGTCAAAACACATGCAGGTGGTCAACCAGTCAAATCACATGCAGATGATCAGATGACTTCACGCAATACAGCAGATTCGGACTTAAAACTTTTATACCGGTGGCCAAAAAACGTCTTGTGTTACCGTTATCAACAACGTTGGACATTATATGTATTTCATTAACTGTTGGTGGCATATCACGCTATATGATATGTTACCGTTATCAACAACGATGGACCTTGCAGTTTTTCATTACTTAATTTGGTGGCATAGTACGCTATAAACACTGTGTTACCGTCATCAACAACGATGGACAATGCTTGCTGTCGACAATTTTGGACCTACTGGAGAAGATACAACAGAAGAAATCCGTTTTCTAAGAAGACCCGTGAAGAAGACCATTGCCGTTTAGATACAAACTGTTTGAAAATATATTCATGGACTTACTGTTTATTCATTTCATTCATAAACATTTCATTCAAGGAGGGAGGAATATGGACATTGTGCATTTAACATTTATGTTTTTGATATTGACAATACATAATAGTGACTTATCATATTGCTAACAATTGTATACAAACATTTCATTGCTTTTCGTAATTATTTGATCTGCTAGGATTTATCTAATTTGAATTCTTCAAATTTTTTCTAAGAGGGGAGGAGTGTAGTAGAGTTGGCTATGGAGTTATCTTTCTTTAAATTCTGTGTTTCTGAAATTGACCAATAATTATTATATTTTTGATAACATCGTTTTAATTTTCATACTTTATCTAGTTAAAAAGTATTTAGTTTCATTAAATAGAATAATTTATAAATATAATGGTCTTTAAATTCCTAATTTTGTTGATTTAAATTTCTTTTTATAGAACTTACAGGGAAATATTTATATTTGATATAGTTAATGTTATCATAAGTTCATATTGCTTTAGGGCTATCTCATAGCCCAAATTAGGAGGTCCTCGACTTCCAAAAACCGTCCCTTTACAAAGTATTTCATATCTATCATTACATTTATTTGATGTTCGGAACTTTGGATATGTTGATTAATAAAAGTTGTACTTAACAATCTAATTTATTTGAAGCCAACAAATGGTTTAGTGAAATACCACATTCGAATCACGTAGCAGACGACTTGGTAAAGCCACACTTGGTGTCAGTCTGTCTAATTGTCATCACTGGCGTACGTCGTCTCCTGCTACATTTGCAAGTGCTTAAATTGCTCAAAAAAGGAGTTGGAGAATTGAGCGAGGAACAAAAATAACTCGTTTTGACGGATATAATGAGCAAGACACATGACAGATAAACTGGACTGTTTTCCTACTAGAATTAAGATATAAAAAATATTGATTTGGGTAGACCAGGAGAGTAAGTGAGAACCGAAAAGTCAGTCCATAAAAGAATCATCCAAAGACAATGACGACATCGAAAAGACATCACATAAAAACAGTACAGAAAAGAAAAAATGGGAACGCACATACAGACGAACATCACGGACCCAATAAAAACTAGGGATGAGATCAGGTGCACCAGTTCAGTGAGCATCTCCTATTTCTTATTAGGCATTCGCCCTGTTGAACACGTCTATTCCGCCATTGGAATGTTGCTATAAAGAAAAGGTAAGTTGAAGTTAAAGTTGATTAATTGAAATAGTGACATCATTGTGTTTGTCATTAAGCATAATTGTTAATCTCCAGATGGAGGTCATGAAATGAGGCCGATGTGGAATTGTCAGTAGTATCTTTACTTTCGAGCTTTTTTGGATAGATAAAACAAAGTGAGGGGACAGAATATCATCTATATAACAGAAGCTAAAATAATAGGATTTGACTAGTTTTTATCTTTACTTTGAAGGGTCCTTCGAAGAATTCAGTCACATGAGAGAGGAGAACTAGATCGCATTAACAGGAGCACAGTTTTTACGCTGTGGAATTCCCATGGTTTGTTGAAAAACAAGTCCTCCAAACTGAACAATTTTTACACAACAGATAGCTGATTGGTGACCTTTCAAAGATATTCTGAATGTGGAAAGGCCATCTGCAATTTTATGAGAAGTTCACTCAGGTTCTTATGATTCACGTAAGTTATTGAAAATAAAATTTGGTTCGTTGGCCGGTTGTATATTTTAAAAAAGGACACATTCCGTCCCTTTTAGCTCTCCTGGCCTGAAATAGACCGAATTCTTCTGCCTCTATGGTGCAAATATTACCTATTTATCGTTTATGTTTTCTATTTGGACTTTTATTTTTATTTTTTAATTTTTGAAGAATTCGGTCTAGGCCTGAATGGCCATGTGAGATATTGTCACCACTTGGCGTCCGTCGTCCATGCGTCGTTAACTTTTTACTTTTTAAAAAAAATCTTCTGAGCCAATTTTAATCAAACTTGGCCTGAATCATCACCAGGTTATATAAATTCAAAATTATGTTCGATTAGTCCGAGGACTAAAAATAGCACATATGGGTAAATTGCTGTTTTGGCAAATAAATAAAAAAAAAACGTTACAGATATAAAAAAAAAATCTGACATAGGGTTTAAGTGATCAGAATTTTCAATATTTCAATATTTTTTATTTTTTATAAAAAACTTAACAGATAGAAGTCAACTTAAAACGGCAAAAATGTTAAGCATATGAAGATCTACTTAATACCTGGAAATTTTGAAGAAAAGCTGAATACCCATATAGGGGTTATTGCCCTTTATTTGTTCAAATTTTCGTAATTGTATACATTTTGCCTTGTATTTTAAAAATGATTTGCAATAGAGCTTAAATTTTAGATACAAAACTATAACAGATAAAGGTCAACTTTAATTGCAAAATGTTGAGCATATGACGATCTACCCACCTGGAAATTTTGAAGAAAATCTGAATACCTGATAAGGATTATTGCCCTTTATTTGTCAAATTATCGTAATTTTATACATTTTGCCTTATATTTCAAAAGCATTTGAGACTGAGGTTAAGTTTTAGATGCTGTCCCGAGTTCCTGTCGTTGTTTACGTTTGTCTTTTGTCTTATTGGTGTTTTTCCTGTGTAGTTCCCTAGCAGATTATGGCGTGTAATTATAATTATACCCCCGCAAACAAAGTTTGGGAGGTATATAGGAATGACCTTGTCTGTCCGTCTGTCCACACTCCTCGTAAGCGCAACTCCTCTTAAACCACTGGAAGGATTTTGATGAAACTTTACACAAATGAAGGACACTATATGGAGATGTGCATGAAGGAATATAATTATTGTCCGAAACCAGGAAGGGGAGATAATTCGACTTTGACTTTGCATTGATTCTCTATTTATGGGTAACCTCGTAAGCACAACTCCTCTTAAACCACTGGAAGGATTTTGATGAAACTTTACACAAAGGAAGAACACTATATGGAAATGTGCATGAAGGAATATAATTATTGTCCAAAACCAGGAAGGGGAGATAATCTGACTATGACTTTTTGTTGATTCCCCCAGTATGGGTTACCTCGTAAGCGCACTTCCTCTTCAACCACTTGAAGGAATTTAATGAAACTTTACACAAAGTAAGAACATTATATGGAGATGTGCATGAAGGAATATAATTATTGTCAGAAACCAGGAAGGGGAGATAATTCAACTTTGAGTTTTCATTGATACCTCATGCATGGGTTACCTCTTACGCACAACTCCTCTTAATCCATTTGAAGGATTTTGATGAAACTTTAGACAAAGGAAGAACACATATGAAAATGTGTAAAATGTCAAATAGGCTGAAAAAAGGTGAATTTTATATTTGTCTGATTTAGAACCTTTGGAAAAGTTTTTTCTTGAAGATTATATCATTGTGTCCATACTTGTATTGTGTCCACACTTGTACTGTGTCCGCACCTGTATTATGTCCACACCAACTTAATTTTGCACTTACCATATCGATTCAGGGTTCAATAAGCAAGGAGTATCTTTGGCTGCCATTCGGCGACAGCTCTTGTTTTCATCCATTGTAGATGTTTCCTGTTCTCCCTTTTATTTCATTCATCATGTCAAGGACTACATTTTATCATCAAGACTGAAATTATCTGAAATGCCCGCATCTCTTCCACGATGGTCGTCAGCGGGGAACTTGGTTTAACATGGGACCCAATAGGTAAACACAATCAAAGATCTTCTCCTCTGACACTACTTGGCTAATTGGAGTCCTACTTGGTCACAATGTCCTTATTGGTCCCCTGTAAAAAAAATGTGTCGGACAAAGTCCGTATCAGATCCAAGATGGCCGCCAGTGGGAAACATTGTTTAACATTGAACCCATTGGAAATCATTCAACGATCTTCTCCTGTGAAACCACTTGGACCTTGTGGGTAAACACATTTAAAGATCTTCCCCTCTGAAACTATGTGACCAGTTGGAACCACACTATGTAACAAATGTCCTTTGTTGATCCCCTTTAAAAAATTTGTTCGGCATCAGACCCAAGATGACCGCCAGCGGGGAACATATTTTAACATTAAAGATAATGAGAAAGCATTCAGAGATCTTTTCCTCTTGAAGTTCATGGCCAATCAGAACCAAACTTGAAGACAATTGTAATAAAACTTAAGATTGACTGGGCGGAGTTTGCCTTAAACTTTGAACTGGTGTAAATCTACTTTTTCAGTGTAGTGCCAACATTAGGTGTTAAAAGATTACTGACAAATTAATTGTTGTGTGATGGGAGTAAGGGCACAAGTTTACTTAACGGGTAACCTACCAACACTTTATAAACCGCCTTCACGGAGCTAACTTCTTCCTACATCGGTTGTCTGGTCAATCCGTCAAGTTCGTGTCAACTGCCACTTCGCGCCCTGCTTCTCTTCGTTCACACTTGCCTCTTCCTACACACACTACGATGAAACTCGAGAGACTCGAAAGTCTATCGGGGCAGCCTAATACCGGGAAATATACCGGGAAATTTACCACACTCCCCCCCCTTCTGGAAAGGAAGAGGGCTACTCTCTGGTGTGGAACTGCAGGCTTAAGGATGGTCTTATCTGGTAAATTTTTGTTCTTTCCTGTTTGTTACATTCTGTCCTGTATCTACGTTGTTTTCTCTAAAAATCTCAATTCTTAAAAAACATAAAAAAGTTGCCATCATTTATACACATGGATTGATTTCCTAAAAATCACAAAAAAGTTCTCCTCAATAGATTTGTAACAGTCTTCTTGAATGAACTGAAAAGCTTTTCAACTTTGTCGTCAACAATCATATCCTAAGAAAATATGTTAAAAATTCTGAAACAAAAAATAAAGTCTTTCATGAAATGTCTTCCTGATCATTTCCATTCTATTTACATCTTTGTACAATTTATACAAAATCTCACTGTATGTTTTCATCCCTTCTACCCAAAGACAGTGGTTGCATTGATGGTGGTCCATCTGCAAATGTCTTCCAGTGGTTTATTCCTAATCATTGCCATCTTGTCAGCAACTTCTCCGATGTGAAGTGGACTGTTATTACGTAATCCCCACGGAGTTATGTATGGCGAGTCAGTCTCCAGCAATAATTTATTGGTTGGTATTGACTTTAAAGCTGCTTTCTGACTTTCATCAAAATATGTAATCAAATATGTGAAGCCAAAATATATATTTTCAAAAGTTGACATCCAAGCTTTTACAATTTCTACTGATCCTGTGAAGCAATGTAAAATGATTTTTTGGTTTGAAGGTAATCTTTCAGATAAGAATTTCAAAAGTAGAAAATACAAAAAGGAACTGTGTCTGTCTGATGATATTGACCTGACGTGAAGGACTAAAGGTTTCTTTAAGGTTTTTATATCTGGCAGGATTCTTTCCAGAAGATCAAGTTGGTAGCCCCAAAACTTTTGAGGAATAGTTCTGTCTAATCCTATTTCCCCTATTGCTGTGACTCGTGATGATTTCACTACCTCTAAGAAGTTTTCAATGTCAGATGCCTTGTATAAATGGGCATTTCTGGGGTGCAATCCAATTGCAACTTTCCATTTATCCTCAATAGGCACTCCTTTTGGGTACGACTGTGGGTCGCAGTAAATTAACATGCCTCCAATTACATTCACCGGAACCGCTGGCGGTCTGTCCATTGGATCTTCCAACCACTTATCCATTGTCAAAGAAAGGTTACCCAGCAGTCTCTTGGATGACCTATCAAGGTCAAGATGTGTGTCATAGACTGCAAAAGCTTCCTTTGTCTGTCTTGTGATTACAGTGACATCTGGTTTTTCCATTTCCTCTGTTGGTGTTCTACGATGATCACCGCTAATGTTAAAGGAAGAACCCTTTAACACCAAGGTGTAATTGTAGTTACCAACGGTGACAGTTTTCCTTGTTTCCTGTTCATCATCTGGTTCCTCTGGGAGGCTATTTGGCAACTCCATTTCATCTACTTCCCCACATTCATCTACTAACACAATTCTGTCATCCTGTCCTTCTTCCTGTCCCTCATCCCAATCAGGCTGAGGCTCCTGTCTTGGTCCTGTTAAAGCTTTTACAACTATGGATTTCAGACGTTTTGTAGGCTGGTCAAAAGTTGAAGGTGAATTCATGAAATCTAAGCCAAAGTTCAGGTAAGTGGTAATTTGTTCATCTTTCAGTAATTTCAGAAAAGCATGTTGATATCTCCAATGGATTAAAACACTTGCGTGGTTAGGAGGAACCAGAGAGTAACGATTGTATGAAGGTCTGGACCAATTCATAGTATAATTGAGACTCCTCATTTGCTCTATCTGCCTGCCTTTAACGACTGATTTCTTTGGAATAAGGCTGGGGTTACTTCTGCACCATCTCAGTAGATCCCAGACAGATTTTGAGTCGACCAATACCTCTGCAAAAAAATACTAAAACATCTCTTCTGATTTTGCTAAATGCATCATACTGCTCCCGTCTCACAGATGGAACATGGTTGTCCCACATTATCTTGGGAAGGTGCATTCGGTTTACGTGGTTTCTGAGTTTTTGTGTTTTTTTTATCACAACCAACTACCGGGCAAAGTCCCCTTCTATCCTTTTTTCCCAACTTAGTGTCTTCCTCCTCGTCATCCGAAGGCAGATTGAACATGTCCATTTCCACTTCATGTTCTTCAGGCGATTTTTCCCTCTTGGCTCTTTTCCAGCATCTATCATCATCTGAGTTACTGTCCCTCTCTTCTTCGTCACCTTCCACTTTCCTCTTTAAACAGTCTGGAATCTGTTCTCTAGGGGTTACTGTCACTTGCATACCTAGAACCTCATCATCAGAAACTATCCTTAGTAAGGCTGGAATGTTGGAATCTGGGATTCCACCAGGACTGGAAGACAGTCTGTTGTTGTTTTTATCTTGCATCTGAGCCTCGTACCTCTCTTTTACTATTCTCTCCATGTCACTCCTGATGAACCTGAAAAAGGAAACAGATGTTGTAGTCTACGATGACAATTTATATCCGAAGATATAGTTGTGGGGTCTGGCATCGGGGGCATTTGTAGGCATTAATGGCCTCTGCAATCTCTGCTGTTATCTGAACACACTGTCCGTGAAACCAGTCTTGACAATAATTGCACTGGATCATGAACTGTCCATCATCAGGTTTCTTACATAGGCAGTACTTTTGTTCCGATTCGCCATTCTCTATGTCGTCCCCTCTGAGTACTTTCTCTCTAGCCTCTAAAAGCCAGTCAGCTATTCTCCTGTCATTACATTTCTTTAATCTGTCATGATTAATTGTTACAGTGGTATGCTTCAACTGAACTGTATAAATATATCCACTGATCTTTTTGACAACTATTCCTGGTCCCTTCCAGGGTGGATCCAACTTTTTAGCACGTCCTACTTTGTGTGCAGTATCTAAAACATACACTAAATCTCCTACTTTATATTCAAATTTCCTCATGGTAAGATCATAATTTCTCTTCATTGTTTGTTGAGCAGTTTGTAATGTTTGTCTTTCTATTTCATGGGCTTTTTGCATATTCTTTCGGAGGTTGGCAACATACTCGTCTTGATCTTGATAATTTTCTTCTTTGACAGGTTTGAAGAGCAAATCCGCTGGGAGATTAATTTCCCTGCCCAACATCATTTTATTTTGCGTCATCCCTGTATTACGATTCACTGATGATCTCAATGCACATGCTAATTGGGGAAGGTATTCATCCCAGTCTTTTGCGACTCATCAACAAAACAGCGCACAGCATCCATCAGCGTTCTGTTATAGCGCTCAACTTGACCGTTTGCTGAAGGCCTGTATGGAGTTGTACATGTCTTATTAATCCTCAAAAGCTCACATATTGCCTTAAACAGTTTGCTCTCGAAGTTCCTTCCCTGATCTGTATGGACAGTGAAAGGACACCCAAACCTGGAGAAAAACTCGTTCACTGCCGCCTTGGCTGTTGTCTCGGCCGTCTGTGAAGGTAATGGTATTATTTCGCACCATTTGGTGAATTGATCCACCATTACAAGGATATTTGTATTACCTTTTCTTGTCTCTGGCAAAAGTCCCAGAAAATCTAGATGTACTCTCTCTAATGGCGGTCCTGCATGGTACTGAGTAAAAGGTGCTTTGGCTTTACGTGTTGGTTTCTTGTACTGATTGCAGGTGTTACATGTTCTTACATAGCCTCTGATGTATTGAGTCTTGGGTTCTAGTGCTGCTGATGAGGAATTAATTTCCGAAATGGCCATACAGCTCATTAAAATTATTGCAGTTGGGGTTAACATATGTGTTATCGTCTCATGTTCATTTACCCCATATCCTGTCGTAAAATACCCAGTAAAATTTTAGTTTTATCCTCTCGCTCGTTCTTTGCACACCTTGGTGTCCTGTGCAGACTAAATCATAGTTTAGTCTTGTTACCTCTTCAATGTACTTTGATGGTACAACCAGACAATGTGAACCATTTTTGGATATGTTATACAGTATACCCTCTTCATTTAAATAAAATGTCTTTTTGTTTACCAGATATTTCTTTGCCGTTGGCGAACTCAATGCAATTTTACACTCCGGTGGGTCTTTCTTTTCTGTCAAATAGTACCTTATCAACGAAAGATTGTCATCGTTTTGTTGTGCTGTTAGTATTTCCAATTCCGAGTACCTGGGTGTTAGCAGATTTTCATCATGGGCGGTTTCTTTTTTCATGGTAGGGTCTTCCTTGTCTGCTTTACTCTTTGTCGTTTTAGGTGGTCTTTGCTCAGCAGAGATATGACTGTTCCTTTGATCCTCTCTTTTACTCTGCCTCCTTGTCGTCACTACCCTGACAATTGTACCCGCACATATCTCTATGTACCTGTCAGTGGTATCCTGTTGATCCAGCTGTTCACATTCAAACAATTTGTTCATGGCGTATGGATCTAAGACAGGTTTTCTATCTTTATCGAACTTTTTGTACCCCTGTACTTCTTCATTTTTACAATCAAGTTCTGGGATCGACTGAAGGTTTGGCGCCTTGAAATTATTAGACCTAGAAGATGTTTTCAAACTATTAGCTTTAATTCCTTTACTCAGAGGTGCTAAATTTTTCCACATTGCCAAAAGTTGTCGATGAGTAGTTTCCCTGAATTTTCCCATAACGCTACCTTTTGATAGTTGTAATTCTTGTAATCTTGTTACTGCATTTTCTATTTTCTCTTGTGCCAGTTTTAACTTCTGCTGCAAATCACAGTGGTATTTCAGTTTATTGGCTTTACAATAAATGGGATTTTGTGCCAATTTTTTAAGACAAGTTATTTCCTCCGCAAGTGGTACAATGTCATCTGTTAACCGTTGAATGTATTCTAAGGCATTTGCCAACTTGCTTCTCATTTCTCGATTTTCAGGTTCTGGTAGAATGCACTGCTTAGCTTCTTTCTGACCTAATGGAACCACGTCATCTATTTCTTTAGCGAAAATTGCCCAACTACGATGAACTTTTGTACAATGAGTACAACCTCCACATGGCAAAGCTGTTGGTTCCACATGAATAGACATCTCGCTGCATGGTTGATCTGGTTGATATCTAGACAACACATCAGCATTAACATGTTTATTACCACTACGATGTCTGATTTGCATGGTGTACTGGCTAAGGACCTCTAGCCATCGTGCGAGCTGACCTTGTGGGTCTCGAAAGTTCATCAACCACTGAAGACTGTTATGATCTGTTCGAAGGACAAATTCTCTGCCAAGAAGGTAATGACGAAAATGTTGGGTGAATCTGACCACTGAGAGTAGCTCTTTTCTTGTTGTGCAGTATTTTCTCTGGGCAGCTGACAAGGTGAAACTACCATATGCAACGACTCTTTCTTGTCCTGCTTGAATCTGTATCAACTCTGCACCTATAGCTTTATCTGATGCATCCATGTCAAGGATGAATAGGTCAGTTTTATTTGGTGGAGCCAATACAGGTGTGGTCTGCAGGGCTTCTTTAAGCTGTTCAAATGCTGTCTGTTGTTCTGCTCCCCATCGCCATGGTTTCTTTTGAGTTAATTCTGTCAGTGGTGTTGCTAATTTTGAAAGGTCTTTAATGAAAGTTCTGTGATAATTAGTAAATCCCAGAAACTGTTCAACTTGTTTAACATTTTTGGGTGGTTGCCACTCTTTATTATCATGTTCTAATTTTGGGCGATAGTTTTCTTTGTGGGTCGGACTTACGCACCTTCGACCGACCCCTATCCGTTTAAAGGCTTTTGTTCTTCTTGGTTTGGTCCTTGTCTATTCTTCCTCTTTTTCGCTGGTTTAAGACAATACCTGGAAATATGTCCAAAGCCTCCACAGTTATAGCATTTAAATGTGTTGCCCTAGCCCCTTGTTCTTTTCTTCTTTCTAATTCCCCTATTTTTTGTTGAAGTCTAGAGAATGCAGTTTCTGTGGACTGTTTCAAGAGTGACATTTGCTCCATTAACTGTACCATTTGGTCTTGAACTGGATCAGTATTCACTTTGTCCATGGGAGCTTTAATTGTTTGACATGATGGTTCGTCCTGGTAGGGTTCTCGATATTGTCTTGAGTCCTTTGTTCTTGCTCCTACCCCATAAATTGATGCATCTAAGTGTTGACTTAGCTTGACTAGTTGGCAGGCCTCTTCTATCGTTTTCGGCTTTAACATGGATGCTGATTTACCAGCTGCTTTATCTGTGGATGCCTGCAAAAATTTGGTTATTATCTGAGTTTGAACATATCTTTCTGGCACATCTTTGAATGCCTTGTCAGCTAGACAGGACAGTCTGTCTGCCCATTCGTCCGTTGATTCTCCTGGGCTCTGGAGTGCGTTGTGAAACTGTACTTGGAGGGTGTCAGTTTCATTTCCATGATTGAACCTCTGTTCCATTTTGTCAACTAACTCACCATATGAAATGTCTGGATTGTGCCGTATCAAATTGGTTCCGTACCTACTGGCTGCACCTGTTAGGCACCAGCATAGTTGGTTTCGCCTCTCCAAGTCTGTCCAGCGAGACGCATCAGCAAAAATCTCGAACTTTACTAAAAATGCTGACCAATCTTCTCCACGATCTGTTCCATCAAAGTTGAAGGACTTCAACATAGTTGGCTGAAAATAAGCTCTACTTGGTTCCCTGTTGTAGGTGGCATTACCTTGTTGCTGCGGTCTACGTACACATGGGGTTACATGAGTATCCTGTACGCTTTGCCTGTTCTGCAGTGTAATTGTTGAATTATCTGCGATGAAAGGTTGCATACCTTGGGGTAAAGGTTGCCTATGTACCACTGGATATGTTGGCGGTGGTGTTTGTTTAAAATTTGCAGGCGACCTAGGCCTTTCATAATATATGTCTGGGATTTAGTTGGCTGGTTGTGGATATGTCATGGGTTGCCATTTTACTGTCTCTGGTCCTCTTGTCATAGGCAAAGTTTGTAAATGTTGTCTAGGTTCTGATGGTGTACTGGCAAAAGTGGGTGTTGGTTGCCTTCTTCGATGAACAACTCCCTGTGGTTGTGGGAGGTTATATGTTGGTTCTGCTCGATGTGGATCAAAGTTGCCTGTAATCGATGGATTTGATAATGATTCATAGTGGTGGGTCTGTTTTTGTGGCATTGCTACTGTGTGAGATGAACTATGCGATGGCAATGTATATCTTGCAGCATAGCCATGTTCTTCCTCAATGTAATCAAGAACTGGATCAGGAACTGTTTCCTGGTCTTTAGTTAATTTTGTCTTTTGATTAAATTCGGCTTCTGCCTTTTCGTGATGTTGCTCACTTTCATTATCATTGTCTACAAACAAGCTTTCGGCATGTTCATTTGTGGTTGAAAAATCCAGTAATGGCAGAACTTTGTCCATTTTGATGTTTCTTATTGTAGCCAAATTTTCAGGTGTTATCTCAGTTGTTTTACGTAACTCCCATATCCGGTAGGCCGTTGCCTTGCCCACCGATGGCAGACCCAATAAGTCATCAAAACTGCAGACATTTATTCTAATTTTATCATTCTCATTCATGGTTAGATTTTATGCAGTTTTAATTAAATGTGTATATATATATATTTTTTTTTTGTTTTTTGTTTTTTTTTTTTTGTAAAAATTGCTCAATACACCAATATTTCAGTAAGATACAACTCCTGAATTAATTATCTAGACTCAAAATTTTATAGTTCAGGGAATAAAGATTTCTCGGTAAAATTCGGGCGTTTCAAAGAAAAAATCAATGAAGTTGTCACAAAACTATAAATATTCCATCAATACTATAATATTCTGTTACATCTATTATCTTATTTCATCAAAAATTGATATCGTCTGCTCAGTTTTATCATCAAGTCATTCAAGGACAGTTTTTATTCATTGACGACTTTTACCCAAAATTTACCCTGCTCGCAGCGCCATTTGTTGTGTGATGGGAGTAAGGGCACAAGTTTACTCAACGGGTAACTTACCAACACTTTATAAACCGCCTTCACTGAGCTAACTTCTTCCTACATAGATCGTCTGGTCAATCCGTCAACTGCCACTTCGCGCTCTGCTTCTCTTCGTTTTCACTTGCCTCTTCCTACACACACTACGATGAAACCCGAGAGACTCGAAAGTCTAATACCGGGAAATATACCGGGAAATTTACCACAGAGTTATTGCCCCTTTTCCGTAAAAATTTCCGTTTTTCGTTACTTTTAGTCTTATATATTGAAAATGGTAGAAGATAGAAGTGAAGTTTATGTAACAAAAATAGTCAGCATAGTAAGATCTACATGTCCTGCAATTTTGAAGAAAATCTGGCAACCCACATAGGAGTTATTGCCACTTTTTCTTTGAATTTTCACAATTTTTTAACGTTTTTACTTTCATTTCAAAAACTGTTTGAGATAAAAGTTAAATGTGAATTGCAAAAGTGTGGAGGTTTTCCAGAACTACAATTTCTACATATGTCCAACAGGTTCGCATCTCATCCAAGATGGCCGCCAGCGGGGAAGATAGTTTAACATAGGACCCTATGGGAAATGTATTCAAAGATCTTCTCCTCTGAAACCACTGAGCCAATGGGGACCAAATTTTGTCACAGTAGTCTTTGGATGGTCCCCTTTAAAGTTTGTGATTTTTATGTTCATACTTCATCCAAGATGGTCGTCAGCACGGGACATAGTTTAACATAGGACCTCATGGGAAATGTATTCAAAGATCTTCTTCTCTGAAACTACCAAGTCAAACTGAACCAAACTTGGTCACAATAGTCCTTGGGTGGTCCCCTTTAAAGTTTGTGATTTTTACGTTCGTACCTCATCCAAGATGGCTGCCAGCGTGGAGCATAGTTTAACGTAAGGACCCTATGGGAAATGCATTCAAACGTCTTCTCCTCTGAACCCACTGAGCCAATTGGAACCAAACTTGGTTACAATAGTCTTTAGATGTTTCCCTTTAAAGTTTATGATTTTTATGTTCATACCTCATTCAAGATGGCCGCCAGCAGGGAACATAGTTTAACATAGGGACTCTATGGGAAATGCATTCAAATGTCTTCTCCTCGGAACCTACTGATCCAATTGGAACCAAACTTGGTTACAATTGTCTTTGGGTGATCCCTTCCAAAGTTTGTGATTTTTAGTTTGTACCTCATCCAATAATGAATATGTAACATCTGGTGAACTGATATATAGTATGAATGGGTGGTCTATGGTGACAGTGAATAAAACCAGTCACCAGGTGAGCGATACAGGCTCATGTGAGCCTCTAGTTTCAAAACCCTGAATCTGCAACTGCCAACTTGCTTCTACCTCTAGTTTGACAAAAGCATTGTTTTAGTATATACTACAGGTAATTTAAAACATCATTCATGAACTTGGACAAAGTATTCAGCACAGATAAGGTAAAGACATGGCAGTTTTTTTCCCTGGGCCTGGGCCTGAAAAAAAGAGGACAATGCCATGCTCATGTCCATGGCATTTTGTATTTATATAGTGATTATGGACTTGTGAAAGAACGTGTGATATGATAGATACAATAACATAACCTTAGTCCACTACGAGGGTTACAACTTGGTCCCATTTCCCGTAGTGGAGCAGCCATGGTGTGATTCACACCGGGCGAAATAATGGTTTTATTATGAGCTTATCAGACCTTTGATAGTATTAAATCTCCAAGTTAACATTTTTCCTCCTTAATCAATCAAAAAATATACATATTCTTCCTTATGAAAAGTGTTGCACATCAAATTGAAAATCTGAAGCGTAGGCTTTGGAAAGTAAATTGCCATTTTGACAGAGACTAATGAATAAAATCATAAAATTCTGCCACGGATTCTGCAATTAATGTCGGTCATAGACCGGAATTTGACATTAATATTATCCGGAAATGTCCAGATCAGTCTGCTCCAAAAACTTTTTTCATAACTAGCCCTTCGGGCTAGTTGAGTTAACATATTTACTAGTCCGAATCCAATTTAACTAGTCCGAAAATATGCATTTTGATTGACTCAGGCATGCCATTATACGTTCGACATTTGATGAAAGGCAATGTAGATTTAGCCTGTTGTCATGGTTGTCTAGAAAATGCAATATCAAATTTCTGGATTTAAAAAATTCTTTAGTCCAGTCGGACTAGTGGTTGAAAATTTTTACTAGTCCAAATTCAAATTTACTAGTCTCGGGCATCGGACTAGTGCCTAACCGAGCATACTGTGGATTTGGTTTTAAAATCTACATCCGATCATATTCATCAAAATTAATTTCAAAATGAGAGTTGTTCTTTAGTTTTTCCCCATTCCCTGCTGAACTTTTGAAAGTCGTTTTTTATCAATTTGCACTCAGGACCAGAGTAATAATGGTTATTTAGTGTTATAAATGGATAAACTGGAAATTGATAAGTATGAAAATACAAGTTTCTTTGGTGGAATAATCTCATTTGTATGGCAAAACTGATTTTTTCACTTCAAACCTCTCTCAAATATTACCGCTTGGACATTTCGTTGGAAAAGGAATTATTTCACCTTGTTCTTTATAGACTTTTTAATTTAGATAATTTAAACGTTTGAATCGAACACGAAATTACACAGAAAATGCAAGCATCTATGAGATGTGTGTTAGGAATAAGGTAAAATTTTACTATTGGATTACCTCCCCTTTGCTTGGCATTGCTATTGAACACCTTAAAATTCCAACCGAAGGCTTCAGTGATAATATTTAACATATTTTGAGACATTTTTTAAATTGTAACAGTAATTTTTAATGATTTCAAGCTCTCACTTGATGTTGTCAAAACAGAAAGTCCCTTAAAGAACGATACCTACATGTAATTAACTATGATGAGCAATAATGTTGGACTATGTAATGACTTTTTTTTTACTTTTTTGAAAGGGTGTTTCAGGTTAAGAAGCCATTAAATTACACATATAACATTACATGTATTGCAGATAATTACATGTCTCTGATAAACACAAATGATCAAACATCAAAGGAAGTCCATTTGATATCTTTATAACAAAAATCGAGTCAAAGATTTTATTCAAATAAATAACAAAAAATAATTATAGTTACAGTCATTAGTGATACCTATATACAGTTGCCCATTATAGTTCAGAATTATCGTTCTTGATTGAAGGAAGTCGATCTTCTTTTGTGGCTGACATCGGATTTTCAAATACATGTATGAGCTTGAAACCATTAAAAATGACTTTAAAATGTATCAAATTGAGCTATTTATTATCAGTGAAGGGTTCAATGGTCATTTTGAGGAGTTCGGTGGTATCTATTAGGTGTTTGGCGGTGTTCGGTGTTAAAAGACGCACCCTTTCTGAGCTATGACTGAGGGGTCACAGGGGCCTAAAGTGCAAATTTTCAAAATATGTAAAATCTTTATTTTTCATCAGACTTCAAAGGGATTCTTTTCTTGTGAGTTTGTCAACAGATTTGAAGTATCTCTGACAGTTTCCGAGATATAAGGGGTCAAATGGTCCAAATTGCAAATTTTTCAAAATATGTAAAATCTTTATTTTCTATTGAATTTAGATTAAAATTTTTCTTTTGATTCATCTTGATGAAAGTTGCCAGTAGTACAGTAACTAATTTGGCATAACTCTGAATGTTTCTGAGCTTCAAGGGATCAAAAGGGCTAATTTTAATATCCCCAGTTTGAGTTCAACTCATTACTGGGTCTAGGTCCTTATTGTGTCCACATTCACTTCAAATTACACTTCAAATTTCAGTGGTCGAAATGCTGCAGTCGTATCATGCTTTGTTCGGCATAGCCCTTTATTATTTGCTGAACTTGTTGCTCTCTAATAAACCCCTTTGGTTCCCTTTTTATACGACCGCAAAAAATTTTGAGGTCGTATATTGGTATGATACTGGCGGCGGCGTCAGCGTCTGTGGACACTTCGTTTCCGTGCGATAACTTAAGTTCTAGTTGAGCAATCCTTATGAAATTTTAACACAATGTTCCTTGGCACAAAAGGAAGGCTGGGATTGGTTTTGGGTATACTGGCCCCGCCCGTTTTTAAGAAAAGGGCCAAAAAGGGCCAGATTGGGTGTTTTCGTATATTGGACTGTAGAATATTTATTTGATTCAACCTTGCGCGGGGGCATGTCATCCTCTAGTTTTTCTCTTGGTGGGGGGTATTTATTATTTATCGGATTTTGATGGGGTTTCTTTCATTGTACTCCTGAGAAAATTTCCAATCTGTAGTATGTAAACGGATTTCATGTCACATGTACCGTTCATGAAATAAATGGGCCCCAAAGGGGGCGAATCTCAAAAACTTTAATTTCTTATTTTTAGTCCGATTTTAATGCAGTTTTTTGCAATGGATTTCTTATGTAAAGCTAACTAGCACAGCACCATCAAATTTTTGATAACTTTTTTCCTTTCCGAGTCATTTGGTTCCAAAGGGAGCCAAAATTGCAAATGTACAGATTACTTAAAATTTTTTAGTTTTTATCGGATGTCGATGGGATTTTTTTCTTTGAATTCCTTTTATTGTAAGCTTTCAGTAGTATGCTAACAGATTTGGCATATCTCTTACCGTTTCCGAGCTATAAGGGGTCAAAGGGGCCAAAATTGCAAATTTTCAAAATATGTAAAATATTTATTTTCCATCGGGTTTCGATGGGATTTTTTTCTTTGGATTCCTCTTGTTGTTAGCTTTCAGTAGTATGCCAATAGATTTTGCGTATCTCTTAACGCTTACGAGCTAGGTACCAAAATTGCTATTTTTCAAAATATCTTAAATCTTTATTTTATAGGATTTTAATGGGATTTTTTTACTTCAGATTCCTCTTTGATGTAAGCTTTCAGTAGTTTGTCAGCAGTTTTTGTGTAACTCTTTCAGTTTTTCATACCTTTATGGGATTAAAAGGGCTAATTTTTATGTTCCCCAGGCCTACTTTGTGTCCAGCTAATTACTGTGTCTAGCTCCCTATTATGTTCATCTTATTACGATATTAAGCTCTTTACTGTGTTCACATTCACTTTAAAATACACTTGTTCAAATTTTAGTTGTCCACATGCTGCGGTCGTATCATGCTGCGCTCGGCGTAGCCCTTTATTAATAGAATTATGTGAATTGAAATTGGAATTCTGTGAAATTTGACTGTTTAATGAAGTATATATTTATTTATATTTTTTTATTTCTAGGATGCAATTTTTATTTAATGAAAGAAAGATTATCTTTAACTGACGAAGGTTATTGGCCATTATTCAGAATGGATGAAGAAGCAATGAGGGGTTTAAACCCTTTATCAGATCCACAGTTGCAGAGGAGGGTATGTAAATTAATTATTATTCTCTTAATTGTCAATTTGCTCAAAAGTCCTTAATGATGTACATGTATTTTAACTAGCCCTACTAATTTGATTATACATCCTCTCCCCATAGGAAAAGGAGTTATATTGTTTCGGATCTTCAGTGATGCCTAAATATCGTCATAAAGACGAACAAGTCCTGTAAATTCATTACAGGTCCGGTAAATTCCAATTCGTCGGTCTGACTGTCCGGTAAATTTTCAGGTCTAAATCCATTTTTGGTTTTAATTTTTCCGGAATGAAAATTTGTGGTTATAATATTGTTCCTAAATCAAAAGGATCCTGTTTGCCAAATAGTACTGACACTTTATTTACAGAAAAACATTTCAAAATTGAATTATATAGAAGAACTGCTTATGTTTTGTGTAAATATTCGTGGTAGAACGACCAAAATTAAATAAAAACTGTCATCGTTTTTCAACACAATTGCAAATGGTGACTTCCGGTTCTATGAAATTAGGAAACGAATAGGAATAAAACCTTTCCGGATGTTTTATCCTTACATGTACACTTTCTACATGCCCCTCTGAAAATTTTCAGTGCACATTTCTTTTAAATTGTGCAGCAGAAAGATAGAAACTAGAATATTTAATCATCAGATGATGATAATGGCTATACTTCTGGTGTTTTCATGAATTTTATAGTCAATATATTGCTGCAGTCAAGCAAGTGGCAAAACTTTTAATGTAATGAAGTCAAGATTAACACCCCAAGCTTACACAATGTGTTAGATTCATCGATGTCAAATGTCTACATTGTAGATATATCAGACGTGAAAACCTGACAAATGTACACAATGTTGTCTTTGTACGACGGTTAGTCAGTGAAAGGCTGAGAGCGTGGGAGTTTAAATTCTGTTGTCGGTAAATTGAAAGTTTTGCCACTTGCTTGACCGCAGCAATATTTACATGTATATTAGGCCAAAATTAAAACTTAGTTTGTTTCCCCTTACCCTACCGACCCTAAAAATATGGCCCTACCCAAATTATTTTATTGACTTTTCTGAGAACAAAAATTTTTTTAAAACTTTTTTTTGGATAAATTACAGTAATACTACCACATTTTAGTAAAAATGGTAAAAAAAAATTTCTTCCTACCTACCTACTCAACATCATTAGGTAGGGTCGGGTAAGGGGAAACAAACATTTTATTAATTATGGCCTTATCACCTTGGTCATATTTCAATTCTTATTCCTTAATCAATTTTAAAAATTGCTACTATCTGTTTCTGAAACAGATGAAGGCAATTTTCCAAATTGGTTAAACAATTGCTGAACCAATCTTACAGTTTTACAAATCAAGTAAGGGCTATTCCATTTAAAATTCCACCGGGGGCGGAACACCAGTAAATTTTTTTTCTGTTGGTGATTAGTGAATTTCTATTCTATTCTCATAGTTTAATTATATACTGTGAAAGTACAATTATTCGTGGGGTTCCAATTTTCGTGGATTTCGTGGTTGGCTAAATCCACGAAATTAAGTTCCCAACGAAATGCATTTTTCCCATTTGGCTTTAATACATAGAAATCGAAACCACGAATTTATGTGCCGACGAAATAGTAATTTTTATGGAAACCACGAAAATTGATGTCCACGAATAAAAGTACTTCCACAGTATTTTAATTTTTATGCCTCCGCGACGATAAGTCGGTGGGGCATATTGTTTTACCCTCGTCCATCCGTCGTACAACCGTCTGTCCGAATGGGGTACATGGTTTGTCCGCGCAACTCCTCCTACAGTTTTTATACTAGAAAGTTTTTATTTTGCAGATCATTTGTACATATATTGAAGATGTGCATGTGATAAGGATTTTGATTTTGGTGCATTTTTGTTAAAAATATACATTGTTAAACTTAGTCATTTTTGGTGATTTTTCATAGAGGGTACATAGTTTGTCCGCGCAACTCCTCCTACAGTTTTAATGCTAGGAAGTTTTTATTTTGCAGATCATTTGTACCTATATTGAAGATGTGCATGTGGTAAGGATTTTCATTTTGGTCAATTTTTGTTAAAAATATACATTGTTAAACTTAGTCATTTTTTAGTGATTTTGTGATAGAGGGTATATAGTTTTTCCGTGCAACTCCTCCTACAGTTTTGATGCTAGGAAGTTTTTATTTTGCAGATCTTTCGTACCTATATTGAAGATGTGCATGTGGTAAAGATTTTGATCGTTGTACATTGAACTTTTTTGGGGTGATTTTGTAATAGAGGGTACAGTTTGTCCACGCAACTCCTCCTACAGTTTTGATGGTAGGAAGTTTTTATTTAGCAGATCATTTGTACCTATATTGAAGATGTGCATGTGGGAAGGATTTTGATTTTGATGCATTTTTGGAAAAAATACACATTGTTGAACTTAGTCATTTATAGGATGAATTATTAATACAGGGTACACAGATTGTCCGAACAACTCCTCCTAGAGTTTTGAGGCTAGGAAGCTTTAATTTTGCAGTTCATTTGTACCTATATTGAAGATGTGCATGTGGTATGTATTTTGATTTCGGTTCATTTTTTTTTTCAAAAATATATATTGCTCAACTTTTAATTTTTCGGTGATTTAGTAATAGAGGGTACATACCGGTAGTTAATCTGTGCACACCTAGAATAACGTATTTAGCGGGGGCATCATATGTGTCTTACAGACACAAATATTACTAGAAAATCCCAATTTGATTCACTCGTTCCACTCCCTGGTGGGAATTTACACTGGAATAGCCCTAATGCAATCAAACTATAAAATTAGTTTCATAATATGAATAGATGATTCTTACCACAGGAAATCTTGTGTCTGTATATTTAGTGTGTGAATATAGCTTGAGTTATTTGAAGTTATATAAATTGTTTATTACATTGGGCAATTTTATTTTTCAAGAACTGCAAACAAAAGGTTGAAAATGCTTAATTGTTAGTTTTAAAGTATAATTTCTTATTTCCAATATTTTTGTTTTAGATCTTTGGTATATTTTAAAATAAAGTGGTTATTCATTTTCATTATTTTTCTGTAAAAATGGAAAAATGAAAAAAATAACAAGGGAGATCATAAACATGATAAATGTGATATAATTATTTCCCCTAAATAAATTAGTACTTTCACCTTTTCCTCCCAAAAATGACCATCATGATAAAAATACAGATAAAAAAAATATAAAGATGTGCGAGAAATGGCATTATAAGATTAAATTTGTGTTCATATCAAAGATAATAAAAAAAAAGATTGAGAAGATGTGTTCATATCAAAGATAATGAAGTATTTCCAAAAGTAAAATTAAGAATTTCCCTATCCTTAGAAAAAAATTATGCATTACAAAGGCAGTTTTCTTAAGTACACCTACAATAAAGTTTTAGAAGATATCGAGAGGTAAGTATCAACTTTTCAAATTGTTGAACCAATTTTACAGTTTGATAGCAACACAACTGAGTTGTAAAACTGTAAGATTAGACTTGCTACAAGTCCGTCTATATGTTTTTAACTCCATCCGGTTTTCAAGAAAAATATTTGCAATATTTAATAAAATATTCACATCTAATAAAATCTGCTATTAGAGAGATACAGTGCTGATCCTCTATCAGCAGCAGTCAGTCGATTCCTGCATCTCTCTAATAGCAACTTTTATTAAATGCAAATATTTTTCTTATATAAAGGGGATGGAGTTAAAAAGATATAGAGGGACTTGTAGCAAGTCTACTGTAAGATTGGTTCAGCAATTGTTTAACCACTTTGGAAAATTGCCTTCACCTGTTTCAGAAACAGATGGAAGCAATTTTTAAAATTGATTAAGGAATGGGAATTGAAATATGACCAAGGTGATGATATATCGACAATAATGATTAAAAAAAAATCTAAGTCAATTAAGTGAATGTGTCAGGTGACAAAAACATTTACATTGTTTCTATACATTATTATGATTGTACAATTTTACAAAATTCATCATTTGTTGATAAAAAATTCCCCAATATACACAGTGGTGGCAGTACTAGTAGCTTTAATTTTCATGCTTGAAAAAAACCTGAAGGTTCCAAAAATCAGAAACAGTTTTTGGAATTTTCACAATGCATAGGAAATGAAATGAATTCCTGAATTATGAAACCAAGTTTTGGTAAAAAATACATCCATTCTGCGGACAGGGCATTTCCCTGTGTGCCTAAAATGCAAAGATGTAAAAAATTTGTGTGAATTCTGATTTTTTTGCATGGAAAACATGGATTTTCGTGTGAATGCGACGGCTCATACATTAAAATGCCATTAAAAATGAAGAACCCCTAGAAAATCCAGTGTCAGTGAGCAAATAAAAATAATAATAATAATAAGGAAAGACAACAAAAATATAAAGAACATCCAGGGAGGAAGCATAATACAAAACAATATATTTCAGTAGTCTTTATTGTTTTTATACCCCTGTCTAATGACGTCCGTCTGTCTGTCTGTCCGTCCGTATCATATGTCGCGCTCTAACTTGACAACCGTTTGGCCGATTCACTTCAAACTTTGTATAGGTATTTTGTATGATCTCCTCAGGATCTGTATACTTTTTCGTGAAATTTCGATTTTTCTTGAAAGAGTTATAGGACTTTATTTGTCAAATTTAAGCCAATTTTTTACATGTCACACTCTAACATGCAAGTACTTTGATCAGCTCACTTTAAACTTTGCAGATTGATTTGTTAGAGATATCAAGCTCAATTAGGCAGTTTTAGGTGCTTCTTAATTGAGAATCCTTTACCTAAATCACTTAAAGTTTTGAAGGGGTGACGACGGGCGTATCATGCGACTTGGCGCAGCTGTTTATTTTTATTTTGGTGAAGATGCTGAGGACTTTGTGGGTGAAGAAGCTAACTGACAAGAAGTTTTTTCTTGGAATTGCATGTAACAAGGCATTAAAAACCAATTAGATTATGTTTCCTTATATTCACATTTTTGGCCGGGTTGCACAGAGTGCAAATCCGGGTTATAGTATGGTGAATGTCAGGCAGGCGGGCGGATGGGTGG
>MJUU01003946.1:21489-45739 GCA_002080025.1 Modiolus philippinarum | reverse complement strand
AATGTTTCTATATATATTGTAGATGTGCACCTCCCTTTTTGGAATTATTTTGAAAATTTTTTCCTGTTTTTACGGACTTTGGAACTTAGTCATTTTTTATCGACATTTTCAACAAAGGGTACCTATTTTGTGAAATCAACTCCTCCTACAGTTTTCAACCTACAATTTTGAAACTTCACAAACTGTTTCTATATATATTGTAAATGTGCACATTCCTTTTTGGAATTATTTTGAAAATTTTTTCCTGTTTTTACGGACTTTGGAACTTAGTCATTTTTTATCGACATTTTCAACAAAGGGTACCTATTTTGTGAAATCAACTCCTCCTACAGTTTTCAACCTACAATTTTGAAACTTCACAAACTGTTTCTATATATATTGTAGATGTGCACCTCCCTTTTTGGAGTTATTTTGAAAATTTTTTCCTGTTTTTCACAGACCCATTAGGGAACCTAAAAAACAACACTTTATAGCTAGAAGCACCAAAACGCAACCCGGCCATTTGATTCTTTGACCCATTTTCTGTCAAGGTTGGAAATTTTAAAGAATCGAAAATCGAGCAAAAATCGAACAGAACAAAATAAATCACGGTTCATTAAAACTTTGATGAATCGTTTCTACCCTAATGACAGAAGATGTAAAAGAATAACAATGCATTATTTTCTAGGCTTTGCAATATTTTGAGCAGTTGAAATCCTCAGAAGATGGCTGGAAACTGTGTGCTGAAACATTTGTCAATGGAACCTACTATGGGTATGTAGAAGTATAAATGTAAATGAATATGTCAAGTTCAATTTTATATGTGTGAGACAAATGACAAAGGAAGAAATCAAGTTCTTAGGTGTACATCCCATTAAGTTAAAAACATTACAGTAGGGATCTATCTCAACAGTCGACCAAGGCGACTAAAAATTGCACTGGGTGAATAAAATGTCTGATGTTCCTTGCCCAGGTGGCAACTGAAAGATTTACAGTCAATGTCCAGATTTTACAAGTAGGTTTTTAGACATGGCAGATTTTAAGCAACTAGTTTCCGATTTGCTGTGATTTTGTCTGTTACCATTACAATCCCAAATGTGTATATGGTGATACATGCCATCTGTTCCCATCGAAAGATCAAACAAATTTTTGTAGAAAACAGAGGTATTTCAGACGTATTGGAAGGTCCAGTAACCTTGCAGGACATATAGTCAGGCAAATAAGAAAATGCTGTCAGACATATATATTTTTAAGACCTACAGTTTCATAATTTTAGCAGAAATTAATTTTTTATCGGACATTCAGTCCTGATGACAAAGGATTTTGTCAGACTGGCTGGTTTAGTCTGATATGTACTTTGGTCAGGAAGTCTGCTATTTTAGTGAATTTTTACTTCAGCAAACCTATAAAAAAGGAGATCTGGAGTAAATGTACACTAGGCAATATTCCAATAATTACACAGTCAAACTGCAATGGAACAGTACTTAATTTGTTATCTTACGAAATATAATCTATTTGTTTTTCTGCAAAGAAAGCTGGGTGTCTAAAAATTGCTGGACTCCTTGAAATTGAAAGTTAGTAGATCTAGACCAGGTGGCAACTATGGTTCAAAAGTTTGTATGTGTATATCCCCGTTACAGTTTAGTATATATCCAGAAGTATCCATATTGCAGTAAATAACCTTGCTGTCACAGTCTATCCCTAATGTGTAACAAAATTGCAGGAAATTTGACCACACATTCTTAACAGGGCCAGTCAAAACATTCCAAACATTTTGTTGTATTACAGTGGAGTATGTCTAATCTGATGCAATATGGGACCATAAATATGTGCTCAGGTGTCGAACAGGATTCACTGTACTAATGATTTCTTGAAAATTACATGGATTTTTCTAGCATTTACCAGACTCCAGTAAAAGGAGTCCCTTCCAATATAAAATTATATCAAAATCATGTAAAATTCCTAAGTGTATGTATTTACCCTCCCCTCAGTCTAACAGATTTGGGGAAGCAGTATCAGATGTGGTGTCTTTAGTTGATTTTCTCTGGAACTTTATTTGTCTGTCAGTGTATTTTCACTAATTTGTTGTAATATTATTGTTGATATTTGTTAGTCATGTAAATTAATACATGTATTTTTACTTTACAGAAACGACCATGTTAAGTTTTTCTGCACACAAGTGATTGAACATTACTTGAAGACTAGATATAATCAGACTAGTATGAATGACCATCAAGCTGTCAAGTCATTTATTGCCAGATGTTTACAGTTACAGGTAATAGGTCAAAACATTTGTTGACTAAAAAGATGAAGTTGTAGTTATACACTGAACTACAGAGTTAATGCCCCTGCTGATATCATTTAAGTTTTCCCGATGTGTTTACACTCAAGTTTTGGATAAAATTTACCTACTCTTTTTGTGTCTGTAAGACACATATGATGCACCCGCAGTTGGATATAAAACAGGGAAATCTAATTTCTAAACATTGATATAACTGCGGCTTTAATATTGTAATAACAGTTCCAGAATACACATTTCAATAAAATGGCCAAGTTCAACTACCCCTCAAAATCACAATTTTTGGCCAAAATCTAAACTATGAAAATATGCATGTCTTCAATCCGTGCCTAATCACTGTGCAAAGTAAAATAAATGTATCTATAATATTGTGGGAGAAGTTATCTGGAATAACAGTTCAAGAACACAAATTTCGATAAAATGGCCAAGTTCAGTTATCCCTAAAATCGCAATTTTTGGCCAAAATCTAAACGATGACAATATGCACATCTTCAGTCCATGTCTAATCACTGTGCAAAGTAAAATGAATGTAGCATTAATATTGTGGGAGAAATTGTTGGAAATAGCAGTTCCAGAACACACATTTTGATTTATTGGCCAAGTCCAACTACCCCTCAAAATCACAATTTTTGGCCAAAATCTAAACCATGACAATATGAGTATCTTCAATTCATGCCTAATCACTGTGCAAAAGAAGATAAAAAATGTAGCATTAATATTGTAGGAGGAGTTATCTAGAATAAAAACTTATCAGAGATGGGACCGTCGGATGGACAGACGAACGAGGGTAAAACCATATGCCCCCTGACTTATCATTGCAGGGGCATAAAGATGAAAAAAAATTTGTCAATTGAAGACAAAAGATTCAGCTTGAAAAGTATAGTACTCTTGATTGTTTATTTTACTTGACAGTTATTTTTGCGACAATTTACTTGTAATTCTTTCTCATTCTGAAATTTTATAATGCCTTTGTTTTTTTCTTCACTCCAGGGTTCAGACTCCACCCAAGACAAAAGTTTCATTAGAAATAAGATTGCACAGATTATCTCCCTTGCCTTTGTCCATGACTACCCAAACAGATGGCCAACTTTCTTCACAGACTTGCTGCAGACACTGTCTCCAAACCATCAGTCAGTAGATATATATCTAAGAGCTCTCCTAGCTATAGACAGTGATGTAGTGGACAGGGAGATAGTACATACACAAGAGGTAATTATAAAGTCATTTACTGTTCACTTGATGGAAATGGATATGATTAAAGAACAAAAGAGAGGGCATGTATTTAAAAATCTAGGAATTTTTGGTAAGAACAGTCTTCTTGAAATGGGCCAATCTGTAAGTGGTACAAGTGCAACAAGTGCAAGGTTTATGGCCTTCGTTGATAATTTCCTTCATTATGTTCATTCACTTGTGTTTGAAGCTTGCACAAGAAAATCATATTTAGTTGTGTATTTAAATTCGTGGTTTGGGGACATCCATTGAAAACCACGAAAATTGGTACCCCACAAATAAAAATGAATTCATAGTATATATTGTCATCCTTCCTTCGCATGTTTGGTATCAAATAGCAGTTCTAAGCACTTCCACAACATGCAAAAACAACAAGTTTTGCATTCCATTGTTGCGACCAGCACTTTTATAGACCAAAAAATGATTGTCCAATGAAATTGCATAATGCAAATGGGATTTCTATGTATGTTAACAGTTGACATTGGAAAATATTGTGGGTGGCAAATTTTTGCATAGACTGCCAAATGTTTTTAGTTCTCTGACCACAAAATATTTTTAATTTTTGGGAAAAAGTTATTATTAAAAGTTTTGTCAGATTGTTAATGTCTACACATGTACTTTGAATAATGCCTTTTATACATAAAATGCACATAAACATGATTTTACAGGAAATACAGCGGAACACTCTTATTAAAGATGCAATGAGAGAACAGGCAGTTGGACAATTGGCCCAAACATGGTACCAAATTTTGGTAAGTATTATAGGATGAAATGAAAGTTTTTGTCACAATCATATGTACATGTATATGTTATTTTGATTCTAATTAGGATTTTGTTTTTGGAATATACTAAAAACAAATTTAATGATTGGTTTTGTGTATTTGTTTGTTTTTCTGTTAAACTCTGATATGTTTCTTTTTATATGCAAAAGATTGTAGATGGTGAATAATTTCAAATAAAATTTAAGCTCATGGATGCAGTTCTAAATATTGAAAACAAATGTCCCAAATTGAAACTTAACAGATAGGTTGCTTACTGAATAGAAATGATTTAAGGGCTCACCACATGGAAATATGGTTGCTGATCGAAATTCTGGAAGGGAGATAATTCAACTATTTATTTTCTGGAAAAAAATGGGATGTATTGCATTGTGTCCACACACACTTAAAGTTGCACTTACCCTATTGATTCAGAGTTCAGTAAGCATGGGCATAATAATTTGAACCAAATTTAGTCACAATGATCCTCGTATGTCACTTCCAAAGAGATATCCAGCATTTCCGTACCTCGTCCAATATGGCCACCAAGGGAAACATAGTTTAACATGGGACCCAAGGAAAATGCATTGGTCCAGGTGGGTGATACTGGCTGTTGAGAGCCTCTTGTTTGGTGAAAGTGCTTTCAGGAAATTGTAAATTTAACAGTGATCGTTTTCATTTCTTGATGTTCCTTGTTTTTTCAGGTAACCTATGAATCCTCCGATCCAGAAATTGTTTGTATGTGTTTATAGGGATATTGATGTTCCTTGTTTTTTTTTTCAGGTAACCTATGAATCCTCCAATCCAGAAGTTGTTTGTATGTGTTTAGATGTGATTGGCAAGTACATTTCATGGATCGACATAGATTTGATTGCTAATGATAAGTTTGTAACAGTGTTATTGAAATTCATGACATTAACATTAATACGGGAAAGTGCATGTGACTGTATCACAGATATACTGAACAAAGGGATGGATCCCATTGTAAAAACAAAGCTGGTGGAATCGTTTACAAATGTCTTGGAAGAAAGAGGAATCTTAACTCCAGTAGAGGTAAGCAGAATTTTAGGCCTAAAAAAATACCTGTGTTTCCGGTAACATACTCTTCAAAATTAGGGTCGGTAGGTAGACATTTTAAAAAATTTTTTCCAAAACTTTTTACATAGACAGATAGAGAGTAACTTCTGGACTTCAACAGTGCTTCTTTAAAAATTGCCAAAAAACTTTAGGGTAGGCATTTTTAGCCCCAAAAATCTAGGGTCGGTCAGGTTACCAGAAACACAGATTTTTTTTATTCTGCCTATATTACTGTAACTGCAAGAAGTCCTTGTAGTACTTGCAGTGAATTGACTAATAATACAATTCCGTTTTATTGTATTTTTTTTGTGGAATTGTAAGGGCTCTTCAATTTTAAAATACATATAACACAGTGAAGGCACTTTTAATTACTTCTTTGTGTTGGTAGGTAATATTCTATTTTCAAGGCGCATTCCCTGTTTGCCATTTAAATGGAACAGGGTATCAACTTGAAAACATAACAGCAACTTGAATCAAGTCGAAAACTGCATGAATTTGTGGAATTGAAAAAGTAAACAGAATATACACAAACTGCTATTGATTTAATTTAATCATCATGTACATGTTTATTTATAGCATAAAAAAGGGAAAAAAATTGCATCTTACAAAAAAAATACAATATTTTATGAAAGGATATGGAGTAAATGAACACATATGTTAATACCAACTGCAATTATTTTAATGAGCTGTGTGGCCATATTGGAAATTAATTCCTCATCAGCAGCACTAGAACCCAAACATAGGAAATCCACAATTTAAAAAAATGTTTGTAATGCATAAAACAAAACGAAATCTGAATAATCAGTAATATCAGATAAAAAGTTAAGGACAAAACTACGATGAAGGGAGTTAAAACTTCGAATTTTGAATTCACATAAGGAAAGTGTACACATGAGATATAATCTCATATACAAGTACACCATATCTAAGAAAAATTAAGAGCATACATGTACATAAATGGTATGGAACATATGTAATATTAAATAGAAACATTTATTGCAGGATGAAGAAGGTGATTTCATGGCAAAGCTGTCCAAATTGGTCAATGCTATTGGTATAAACTTAATCATCAGCTGGCAAAAGTAAGTCATTATTCACATATTTAATATAGAACTGTTTAATATGGTTACAAGTCTTCAGTTACTAATAATGAAAAGAAGAACAGAGAACTGTAAGTATTATTAAAGTTGAAAGTTGTAGCCAATTGCTACTTTTATATCCAATGGATCTGTATATGATAGCTGATAAAAGTCATAAATGGTGTAAAGTCTAAGCAAATCCATAAAGTTTTATTATTTAATAATGTTAATGAGAATTATTATGTGAATTTTTATTTGCATATGTGGCTAGCACTAATAATTATGTATTTATGGTTAACTGTCTCCTAATTTTTTTTTCAAGGTTAATAAAGGCTGAAGATAAAGAAAATGCTGAAGTTACATTGCAGGCGTTAGAAAATAAGGTGCCATTAATGTTCAGATTTCTAAGTGATGATGATGATGATGTTTCTGGTGCCGTTGCCCAGTTTTCACAAGAATACATAGCTTTCCTTAAACAAATGAAGCCACTGAGTCAGAAACAGAGGGAAAATATGGAGGTATGAATTCAATTTTTTATAATTCATTTTCATGTTCATAAATGAAAGGATCTTACAATTTGAACATATTTTCATTCAGATTAAAAATTGTAAAGAAAGTCAAAATGTCACTCAAGATAGATTTTATAACAAACTCGTTGTTTTGCTATTATCAAGTTCAATAGATTGTAAATAAATATAGTGTAATTCCACCCTCTGTACAGCCGAGTTTTGTTGTCAAGGGAGATTATTACTAGAAGTAAAGGGTAAACTGGGAAAAATAGGGACTTTCAAAAACTATGGCTTACAGGGAGGTGGTGATTAAACGAGGGGCATTATAATACTGTACTTTCTCTTGTTTCTTATTATATTTTACTTTACTATTGAAAAACAAGATAATTTACATAATATGTGGAATTATCAGGAAAGAAAACAGTTTTCACACGTGGAATTGGAAGTTGTTTTGTAGAAGAGAAAAGATGGACCAGGAGAGATTTTTTGAAAATTTGATATATTCTTGATAAGTGAAGGAGGAGGAGTTAAAAAAAGACATCTTGTGATAATGGTTGTTTGTTGGTTTTCCCATCAACAATAACCCCATGCCTGGGTTCTAATGTGACACTTGTAGCCAAAAGAGACATTTTTGTTATTGTAATGGAAAAAGCTGCCAGTCTTGAATATCCACAACATATTATAAATAAGAAACTTGTTCATTTGAAGAAAGATTAAATCCAATTACCAATTCATTTGAAGAAAACAATACAATACCAATTAGGAAGGATCATACCATTATATTTTAGAGGATTGGGAAGATACAATGGTTTCAATAAAACTAAATTTATGGATAAAAGTAGAAATTGTTGGCTAAAATACTTACTAAAATAATTCTTGAAGTAAGTAAACCATTACATATGTTTTTTTTTCAAAAAGGAAAGTTTTCCTGTTTTTGTCAGTAGAATTTCAAAATATTCCTACAGAATATATAGTATGTTGAAAGAGGGCAACTTCATGTAGCTTGAAATATAACCTGTATATTAGCATTTTACTTAAATCAAATATTAACTTTAATTTTCAATGAATGAAGAGAGGATATCAAATTTAATAGCTGCCATATGTACAATTGTTCATAATAAAATTGATAACAGAGTGCTAAAACAGCTGTGCTGTCAGAATAAGTGAACATATGAAATGTAATTGAACAAGCACCTGCTTTTCGCTGAAATAGAAAAACACTTTCAAGTCCTTGGTGTTGGTCTGGAAGTATATGTTCCTTTGCCTCAATTCTTAGATTTACAGATTGAATATAAATCTACTGAACTAGACTATTGTTTGGAATCAGATGAAGTATATATAAATAATGAGTTCTTTTGAATGTCATTTCCACTATGATGATTCTAACTTATTGTTCCCCAGGAGTTTGCGACATGCTTAGTAATGTTGCCAAGTCGCATACCGCATACATCATTTATCATACATGTAGATATCTGCTGCATTAAATACTGTCATACTTTTAAAACAAACGGAAGTGTCACAATATCAGAAGAGGAAATTATCATGTGGACTTATAAAATGTGCCAACATTTCTGTTACAGAATGACAGTTGGACATTTTCCCAGCCAATTAGTGTTGACTGTTACAGCAGTGATGTGACAGATAACAATGGTAAACTGAAAAAGCAAGTCAAATGTTTGAAAAGACAACTACGTTTGTGTCTTTGGAAGAAAACAAAGGAGACTTGTGAACTTGCAAACTATATACAAAGACTAGAGAAAAAGATTGATAACAAGGATGAGGAAATTTATCATTTAAAATCTATGATTGTAACTTTAGACGAGTATGAAGAAGTTCCAAGATTTGGGACTAGAAGTTCTCATGCGTTAGATGGCTTCCAACATCTATGGGAAAATACAGATCCTAGGATAAAGATTGCAAGTGACAGGTTGTTTGGAGAACTACCACAAAAAATGAAATCGAGAAAATTTCAGTATGGATATATAAAGCCAGTGCCAAAAGAAGAAATATGGAAGTCATTGGCTAAGAAAATCAGTCAGTCATATAAGGGAGATCAGTACCCTGATCAGGTCTACCGACGTTGACATTTGTCTATTTAACATTTCTGTGTACATTCCATTCAGTATACTTGTATATGCATATGAAATTCAGTAAAGCAGTTTATGTAAATTTTACATGTAAAAAAACAGTTCAGTAGTTTATGTAAATTTTACATTTAAAAAAAAAACAGTTCAGTAGTTTATGTAAATTTTATGTGTAAAAACAGTTTAGTACATTTGTAGTTATTGTAAATTTTACATGTAAAAAAACAGTTTAGTACATTTGTAGTTAATGTAAATTTTACATGTAAAAAAGTTTTAATTTGTGTAGTTTATGTAAATTTTACATGTAAAAACAGTTTTAGTTTGTGTAGTTTATGTAAATTTTACATGTAAAAACAGTTCAGTAGTTCATGTAAATTTTACATGTAAGAAAAAAACAGTTTAGAGGTAACATGTAGCTTTACAGTACAGCAAGAGACTTAAATAAAATATACATTTCCCTAAGTAGAGTGATACATCTATCACAGTGATTTATCAAGATAAGTCTCTGGCTGTACTGTATACACCTGTGTACAGCTGCATGAACATGAATTGATCAATCTAATCGAGTCTGAAATTTTAGCATGCATTCATGATGTTGTCATGAATATTCTTCTCATTTTAATAACTATTAAATTAAAATTAGAAAAATGGGATGAAAATCATTTTTTTAACCCAACAAGCAGGCCCTTGTTTATTTCTCATGGAGCAAATGAACAAGCACTCTGTGGTTTCTTATTTTACTTGAGTTATACATATACATACTTGTGAGCTCTATTTGCCATATTGTTTGTTGTTATTGCTTGTTTTATAAAAATGATATTTATTTAAATTATGTAATACACATACATATTTATATTCTGTGTTATGTGTATATTTTTTATACAATAAAATTGTAAATATTGACTTTGGTGTCAGTACTTTATGATTGTAATTCTAGTAGAAACTGATGATTCTAGAATGTATTGTACGCCAGTATATCAAACAGTTTACAAAAAAAATTGTCCTGTCAGTTAGTAGACATATTTCTGTGTGTTGCATATAATATTCGGTCATTAAAAAGGAGGTGTGTCACTTACTATAGTATTTTTCAGTTACTTGCATTTAAATGGCTGGTCTTAGCAAAATGAGATATGGTGATAATTGAGTTGACACAAAAAGCCACATCAACATGAGTATACACTGTGAAAGTACTACAGTTATTATTTGAGGGGTTACAATCTTCTTTGATTTCGTGTTTGATTGAAACATGTGAAATTTTAAACCCAACAAAAACCAGTTTTCACATAACTTGCAATGGAAGTGCCATCAAATGAGGAATTCAAAAACCCTTGAAATTAAACTTTTTGTGAGACCACATAATTTTACACAATCAAGCTAAACATTTTTCAGAGTATTGCAAACAACAAAACCAGACTGAACTCAGATGAGTTTCTGAAACCTTTGATGACAAGAAAACTTTGTGTTTTGAGGCGAAACCTTAAACACATAAATCAAAGGGTTAATCCAGAGAAACCTCAAAACCTTATACAAATTTCCTTAAAAAAGCAAAGAGTTTGTCTTCACTATAATAGTGTATATTTGTACCAAAAATAAACATTGTAGTAACCAAAAAAAAAAAAAAACCATTAAACAAGAAAAAAAAGCAAATCTAGCATATTTCTAGACCATGATGTTAGAATATGTTATCATCAATGCACTTCATTCAAGTTAAACAGCTGTGTTTGTAAACAGTTGTTGAAGTACTGGTTTATAAAACTGTCTTCTGATGCAAGAATGTAGACAGACCAGACCAGAGATGATAATGTGAGTTTACATAGTGTCAAGAAGTAAAAACTACTCTTTGATACAGTAGAATTGGTTACTTTCATGATTTCCTTCGAAATTGATTTTTAAAAAAATATTCATGGATATTTTAGTGTATAATGTATAAAAACTTATATAAATTATATTGTGGTTGGCAATTTTCATGTCATCAAATTAACCCTAATAAAAAGTGAAAATTGGTTATTCAAGAAAATAACTACTCATACGGTATACAACGGTGATGATAATTCAAGCTTCAAAATAGAAATAGAAAAGGGGCTGTTTGAAGAAAATGACTGGCATACATGATATTTTTTTAGTAAATATGTAAATAATATGCAACAGGTTTTTGATGAAGAATCAAGTAGGACTGAAATGTCAGGAAATGTATTAAAAGATTTTTGCTTCACACTATGTTGTAAATAATGTAACTGACTATAACGACTTTTTATTTTACAGGGACTTTTGTATATAGTTATAAAGAAGATGAAGTATGATGAATGTTATGATTTCGAACATGAGGTAAGACAAAAAGAAAATTGAGATTATTGAAAGATAAAAGAGCATGGTATTATATGGTAATTTGACAGTACGTACTTCGAAACAAGAGGATAGTATCCCTGGTTAAACAAGTCTTTTGTATTCAGTAAAATAAATCCATACATCAAATCTTCTTTCAGAAATTCATTTTTATGAACTTTATTGGCATGTTCATACATTATTTTAACATTTTGGCTGCTTGTCTGCATCCTTTTTGCTTTTTTACACAAGATATGTGTGTTGCTGTATATATTTTGATGGCTGACTTGTTTACCATGTTATACCATAGTATTTATTTATCATATACCCAGCTCATTAAAATAAAGATTTAATTACAGATCAATATAATTTCAATTTATTTTATATTCCATTCTTGCCTGTCCAGTTTATTTCAATTGAAGCATCATTTCTTTTTAAATTCCCTGTCTTGTATGTCCAATTTTTGCGTTACAACCTCACGTTATTTTAATGAAATTTGATCGAGCCTTGTATGTAAGAACATATAATAGTAGTTAATTTGACTTCTTTAGTGGAGTCTAGATTTCTTTAGTAAAGGTATCAATAAAACATTTGAAAGCATTAAAAATACACTATGTAAATATATATGTGACTTAGATAATGAACTATTAATCACTTTTCATTTGTTTTGGTGGTATAGAAAATCTTATATAAGATATTTGTCTCATTTAAGTGGTTAATGATATAAGATCTACTATGAATATTAAAACAAATACAACACAACAGTCATTGATTCAATATTTGTCCATCTGATTGCATAGAAAATAGGGAAAAAAGTAAAAAATGGTCACAGATAAAGTTGAAGGATTCTATATAGTTCGTAACCATGTAAATTAACATGATTATTTCAGGGTGAAGAGGAAGCCATGTTTCAGGAATACAGAAAACAACTGAAGACTATATTTAACAATCTAGCTGCCTTGGTATGTTCAATGTTTAATTTTCTTAGGGCTGTTCCAGAAATGATTGAATGGGGGAGTTTGAAGGCACTTTAATTATACCCCCTGCAAACAAAGTTTTGGGGGTATAAAGGAATCACCCTGTCTGTCTGTCTGTCCTTCTGTCTGTCTGACCATGTACCTTGTTAGCGCATGTCCTCCTAAACAGCTGCTTGGATTTTATGAAATGTTGCATAGTTGTAGTAGACCACCTGAAGATGTGCATGAAGTAAAATGGTAGCTTTCCAAAATTGATAAGGGAAGATAATTCGTCTTGAATATTTTCTGGAAAAAGGGGAGGACGAACCTTGTCTGGGCATGTTCTCCAAAACCGTTGCTTGGATTTTGATGAAATGTTACACAGTTGTAGTACACCACCTGAAGATGTGCATGAAGTAATATGGTTGCTGTCCGAAATTTTGAAGGGGAGATAATTTGCCTTTGAATATTTTCTGGAAAAGGGGNGGGGGGGGGGGGGGGGCAACACTTGTCAGTGCATATTCTCCAAAACCACTGCTTGGATTTTGCTGCAATAATACACAATGTTATACAGCTGTAGTACACCACCTGAAGATGTGCATGAAGTTATATGGTTTCTGTCTGAAATTTTGAAGGGGAGATAATTTGTCTTTGAATATTTTCTGGAAAAGGGGGGGATTTGTCAGCCGTATTCTCCGAAACCATTGCTTGGATTATGATGAAATGTTACACAGTTGTTGTACACCAACTGATGATGTGCATGAAATAATATTGCTGCTGCCCAAAATTTTGAAGTGGAGATAATTTGTTTTTGAATATCTTCTGGAAAAGGGGGTGGGTGGATGAACCTTGTCAGCACCACATGTTCTCCTAAACAGGTACTTGGATATTGATGAAATGTTACACAGTTGTAGTATACCTTCTGAAGATGTGCATGAAGTTATATGGTTTCTCTCTGAAATTTTGGAGGGGAGATAATTAGTCTTTGAATATATTCTGGAAAAAAGGGGGAGGTACAGTCAAACTTGTCTTAGCGGTTACCTTGAATAAGCAGCCACCTGATTTTAAAGGTCGTCTTTTATAGTTCCCTTCATAGTATATTTCATATAAATTTAACCTCATTTAAAAGGCTTTCTTAAAAGGCCAGTTTGACTCCTTCCCAAAGGTGACCTCTTAAATCAAGATTGTGTCCATACTTGTATTGTGTCCACATTTGTATTGTGTCCACAACTGTACTGTGTCCACACACACTTAATTTTGCACTTACCATATTGATTCAGGGTTCAATTAGCGGGGGGATAATTGGCTGCCATCGGCGACAGCTCTAGTTAAAATTTGATGGGTTGTTGGGTATAATGGAGACTTGCACTGAAGAAACAATGAGATAAAGGAACAAAAAATTTATGCATGGTGAGTCCTTCTAGAAAGTATTTCTGGAACAGCCCTTATTGTTTCCTTGGATGAACGTACATACTAAGTCTTCACAGATAAGGTTACATATAAATCTGTAAATAACAGCAGTAAACTTGATATAGTTGTTAGGTTTGTGATACATTTACAATTTGCATTCTTAGATATTTGCTACGGCGTTTATCAAAAATTTTTTGCTTTCTTTAGAAATAATTTCAAGTAGATGTAAATGACTTGCTTGTACAGTAGTCCCCCTCTTGAAGACCACTCATTTGAGAGACCACCCCTTTTTAGAGGCCACATTTCTCTTGCATTAACTCTTTTGTGAACAAATTGACCCCTTTTGGAAGACCACCCCTAAAACCCAACCAGAGACCACCCTTTCTGTGTCAAAAATATGCACATTACCCCTCTATAAAGACCATGTTTTGTTTTGTAAACACTGATGAAAATTAAATGCCATTTTGTAATAACTTACTGGAATTATTAAACCATCAATGAAATTGACTTAATTAGCAGGTGAGAAGCCCTACAGGTATATTAAAGAGAAATATAATGATTTGATTCATAATTACATGTTATTATTAGAAATTTTATTCTTTAAAGGAGAACTAATTAACTCTCACTTAAATATTTGATAAAGACAAGTTGTTGAGAATGAAACTCCAGTTAAAATACATAATACTTTAATAGGTTTCTGGTTAATGCATGTATTTTAATGAATGCACATGTGTTTTAAATCTGTGTTAGATATACATGAATATAAATATAATGTGTCAAATGTGCATGTGATAAATAAGAAGACATTTTGAATGCTTTCATACATACATTAAGTGAAATAGAATAGCAAATGTTTTATACGGAATACTTATATTCAGCCTTTAGATTTTTGGACCTATTCCTTTTGAGAGACCACCCCTTTTTAAGGCCAATTTTATGTTGCAAATAGGGTGGTCTCTCAAGAGGGGGACTACTGTAATAATTCAGTACCAGCACTCATGTTTTATTAAATATTGATGTCTGGTTTGGCTGCAAAGATTCAAAGCTATTTGAAGCTATAAAATAAGTAAAATAATAATGTTTTTCAGGACTCCCAGCTAATCATTGTAACAGTACATAACATTGTAACACGGACACTTACAAATTGGGAGAGAATGGATAAACTGGAAATAGAAATGGCTGTTAGTTTATTATATCAACTTGGAGAAGCACTGCCTGTAGGTATTTAAAATGTTACCAGCATTGTTATGACAATGTATTTTTTCTTGAATTCTTATTATAACAAAAACCACAATTTTTCTCGTTACAGTTTTAGTTTCAATTTTGTTTTGGTTCATTTGCCTTTAAACTTTCAACTTTTATTCCTGACAATTTTGGGTAGGGACTATGTAGCACTAACTGTAACACTCCTGATATAATTGTGTGCATTGCATTAACTGGAGGAAAGTTTGCTGGTTGGTTCAATAACATTATTGAATAAAGGTGTGGATTGACTATTGATGGGTAAGACTAGACTAATACAAGTGATGGTATGTTGGAAAGAGGATATTGCTTAACCATTGAGTGTGAACTGTACTAACTGTACTAACACAGTGTTTTGTACATGTAGGAAGAATGTTCAAGGAGGATAATTATATTCTTTATAATTACAGGACAAAGAAAATGACCACCGAGTTTTTATTTTGCAGGCATCACAAGGTCAACATTTTAGTGGGGATGTAACAAAGGCTTCTATTCTACAGGAAATGATGAGATTGGTAATTAATTCTTTGTGTCTAAATTCCGATACATGCATTTTAATTCATGTCCTTATCTGGTATATTTTTTTGTTCACACAAAGTCATTTTCTGTAGTTGACAAACACTTTTCCAAACAGCATACCGTATCCCAAACAGAAGGAACAACTGACAAGAATAATAAATAATAAAATTCCACCCACCTGCCCTATATTCTTTCAAGGGTTGGATGAAAATCGACCTATTTAGTTTGATTGGCCCATAGCTATATCTGTACATCATGTTCCCCATGTGTTGTAATGAGAAAAAAACCAAATGCTTACTTTTCTTTCTTTGACAATAGGGTCTGTAAGTCTCGTTGAATTTTGCATTTTGCACAATAATATATGACATTTTAAACAATAAATTAAACGTCATAATCTTAAACTTCATCTTTTAGTGGGAGACATTTTCAAATTTCAATTTTATTGTGAATTCTCGGTGTCACATGACAAGACTTACAGACCCAATGAATGATTAATGAAGTTTCAATTTAATAGACGAGTTTCCAATTGGTCAATTTTCACAGAAAATTTTGACGTCACAATATAGATTTTTGGACGTCACAATGTTACACGACGCAATTTACTCCGATTGATCCCAGGTCAGTTCATTCATAAAAAGAAATTGGAAATTGGTCTATAGACCAAGAAAATTTTGCCTTTAAAGAGACATGACTTTTTAATTGGATTTGAGTAAATGAATATAATTTCAAGTCTCATTTCTGGAAGGGATTTAAATTTTTTCTTCAATATGTATAAATATTAAACAATTATATATTCTTATCTGTTACAGTTGGTGTCCAGTCGTGTCAGTTGCCATGGTCACATGGCTGTCATGTTACAATTTTTCGAGACTGTAGTGAGGTATGATAAATTCTTCAGTGCAGAACCACAACATATCCCAGATGTCCTGGTAAGTGAAGTCATCATAGAAAATTGTTGAGTTTACTTAATTATTTTTAATACAACATCAGCAAATGAATGCCATGCAGAAAGATTCAGAAAAAAATAAGTAAAAATTACATGTTGTACAAAGATTTCACATGAAAACAAAAAATCTGCTAGGTCCCCACATTCAATGTATTACACATTTCCGTAACAGTAAAGGGTACCCTGACCAACCTGACAAACACATGCATGTATGGTCCAACATGTCCTTCACTTTATACTCTCTGCTTTTTTAAGAAGAGAAGGGGTTGAAAAGTTCAACATAAACTCACAGAGAACACAAGTCCACAAGTCCACAAAATCGAGGAATATCTTTTGTATTTAAAACATCCTCTTCAAGATATAGATACATGTGCACATACATTAACCTTATTTACTTTCAATAACTTGAATATATAAATACACAATGTTAATTATTATTTTGACAGATGGCTTTTACAGATGAAAGAGGATTCCGACATAGGTCACCTCAGGTCAGAAGTCGAGCTTCTTACCTTTTCTCCAGATTTGTAAAAGGTGTGAGGTAGGTTTGATTATAGCAATATTGTTGTCCTCTATTCAATTTCATCAAAGAGCAAAAAATGATGTGTAATATTATAAATAAATTGATCTTGATTTGCTTGAAACTGGAATATATACAACAATCAGTACACTAAAAACAACTTTTTAAAGTAATTTTCTTTGAACATTTGATATTTTCCAAAGTAGAAGTATACAAGATTGAACAATTGTATTAAATGAGTAAAATGTTTAGACATGTGCTATTTATGCAATAAAAGATGCAATAAGACGATCAAATTAAATTGACTAACTGCAGTATTGGACACATTGTTTGAAATGTCAAATAAGGCATACCTTGAGATATATTGTTTTGATCTGTTGTAGGGTACACAAACACAATTATGTGGAGGAGATTTTAGAGACAGTACTATATGTTATTCAGGAATCTTCACATGGGATACAGGTTCATGTTCCCTGTCTGTTTTTAATATATCCCCTGAGCCGTAAGGCTATGGTGATATAGGGTACAGACAGGGAACATAAACCTGTATCCCCTGTGAAGCTCGAATAACTATTACATTCTGCTGGAAATGCTATAATTTTTCTTTTAAACATTGTGATTTTACTACCACAGGGATTTGGTCTCATATCCCCTGTCAAGGTAACTAATCAAATTGCAGGATTTACTTGGATATTTCACTTATGCAGAATACAATATTTTATTTTTTTTTATCTGTTGTAGAGTACACATACACAATTATGTGGAGGAGATTTTACAGAGAATACAAGATTTATTGGTATTGAACACACCAGATAATGGATACCAACATTTATTATCATCAGATGATCAGTTGTTTCTGTATGAGACTGCAGGAAGTTTAATTGTATGCAGTAGTCTTCCTAGTGAGGTCAGTAAAAGTTTTGTATCACCATAGTTACTATTCCCCTGCTTCTAAGATACATGTCCATGTATGTACTTTAGAATTGATCTGGTCAGAAATTTGCTTTTATCTACAGAGACTAATAATCTGGGTATCAACAAACATGACATTATCATGAAATTATGGGGTCACTGTGTAGACGTTACGTGCAGGTTGCTATGTTTTGGTACTATTTGTCGTGTTCATATTAGTAATATGTTAAATGAAGATTGCATATAAATTATTGCAATAAATAATGGATTAACTGAAATTTCAACTTCAGTTTATTATAGAGTTCTATTTATCATTTTGTGAATTACAGATAAAAGAAATATAAGAAATTTTATTACAAGCTAAGACATCACTTGATACTGGCCATGACAAATTCTGTATCAAAAACAAAATGTTCTATATTCCATATATACATTTTACAATAAATAAAACATTGGCAGTGTAAACCAGCAGTAGGAGCCATTACCATATAAGGACAGGAAATGTAAATCATGAAGTAAAAAAACTAACAAAATGCAACTAAGCAAGACAGACTTCAATAGTATTATGTTTAATCATCATTAATGAAGTAGATAAAGATAAATAAACATTGCTGTTTGATTCAGTATGTTTTCATGACTATTCGACTATACATGTAGCATTTAAAATTTTTGATATGAATAACGGAATTGATCTTTATTTTTTAGAAGAAGCAAACCTTAATGAAAAACCTGTTATCACCAATAGCTACCAAGTTTGAAAGTCTTTTAACCAAGCTGGTTGCTGAAACTAATCAGGAAAAGCAGCTTGCATATGCTCAAAGTATTAACACTGCCACAGCTCTTGCAAGGTTAGAATTTAAAATTTTCCTGCTGTTATACTATTAAGGGCCATTTTTATGTTAGGGGTTTATTTTGGCGATTTCGCTAATGGCGATAAATTCATAAAAAAGTGTTGTTGTGTCATCAAAGGTATTATAATCATAAAAATTATGTTTCATGGAAATTTCTGTAGATCTTGAATGCAGCCTTTGATGAAGGCAAATTATGAAATTAGTTGCCCACGAATGGGTATTGACCTACATTTTGCTAATTTTTACAATTGCATATACATGTACCTACTACAGTAAATATAAGATGAAATTGAGGGCATAAGAAGTTAATATTTATGGATCAAAAGCAAAAAAGACTTATTGCCAGAGAAAATTTGTAGGCTGTATAACATCAGTTATTACACACACACACAAAGAAAAAACTGCTATTGTAAGTTTATACAACTTGTCTGAATTACATGTACAAGACATGCTTATGCATTACAAAGAAATTTCACTTGTATATGAAAGCTAATTGTATTATATGTAAATGGTTTTAAATGAATTCCTAAATATTATTCTGTTATTGTAGTCGTGTGAGTAAAGGATTTTCTAGTCAGCAGACAATGCAAGTGTGTGGATGTGTGGATACATTTACAGATTTGTTACGACTGTTTTTACAGGCTGTCAATGTACCAATCCATAGACAGCTTATACATACAGGTAATTACATTTACAGATTTGTTACGGCTGTTTTTACAGGCTGTCAATGTACCAATCCATAGACAGCTTATACATTCAGGTAATTACATTTACAGATTTGTTACGGCTGTTTTTACAGGCTGTCAATGTACCAATCCAGACAGCTTATACATACAGGTAATTACATTTAGAGATTTGTTACGGCTGTTTTTACAGGCTGTCAATGAACCAATCCACAAACAGCTTATACATACAGGTAATTTTGTATCTCGTATCAGAAAAAACCCCCAAAAATTGGGGATGTTGAGTTAAAGGTCATAAGAGCAATGATCTCAAAACTAATGATGCCTTGCAGAAGTACAAATAAAATCTTTTGAGCCTACAAGTAGCTGCAGTCTTTACTTTAGTATGAGAAATTATAGCCTCTGGCAATATAGAAAAGTTTTAATCTCAACCACAGAGTTAACTAACCCAGCTTTGTACATTTGTATTAGTAGACACACTAAGTATTAGTCTGTAATTTTCTCAAGAGAAGATGTATTATAAATGCTCTAAATAACTTTCTAAGAGGGGTGAGGCAACAGATAACTGGAATGGTTGTGTGTGCAGAGATATCACTTTATCAAAATAATATTTGATATAACAGAATATTTCCATTATTTAGAGGTGAGGCAATATTTCTATCATAAAATGGTTTTATTAATGGAGAAGACAATATAGCATGATACAATTTTAAATACTAACAATGTTTTACCTTGTAGGGGTAAGGCAATATTTACATAGAATGGTTGTGTGTATGGAGAAGGAAATTCTTCCTTTTGTTCCTGTTGTACTGGAGAATTTACTCAAACAACCAGATGCCAGGGAATTACATGATTTTCTTCCATTAATGAACCAGATGATAATGAAATTTAAAGTGAGTATTTTATAAATACATGTATTTAAAATTTGGGGTACATACTGTATTCTGACTTAGCAAGTAGTGAAACACCACATTCAGGCTGAGTCGGATTTTGATATCAGAGGTGAAGGTGGTTCTGGAGTCTTGCTCCTTAAAGCAATGCAGGGTTTATTCAGTTTTGAAATATTACACCGAATTCAATCAAAATAATTTACATTGAGACTTCAGTCAAACATCATTTAACTAAAATCAAAGTTTTGCGCATTTCGTTCTTGTTTTATTTCTAAGATTTAACAAATTAGCATTAACATTTTATTGATCAAATAAATAATGAGTAATGAATTTTTGATACAGCACTCAAGGAGAGTCGAAAGTTTTTAGTGAGCATAATATATCGTGGGATGCCTTTGCAGACCAGTATATTACTTCTCATTTACCAGCTTAGTCAAATTTAGTCAAATTTAGACACTTAAAATTTTTCGTGAAATGGTATATGATGTACATGTAAATCTGAAATTTTATCACAGGCTTTGTATGACCATGCCACATTGTGGGGTGCCTTTTTTATTTTGTCTACGGATGTCAACATTTCTGTAAATGAGGAAAATAGATGTGCAGGAAAAAAAATGAAGACAACAAAAGTCAATATAAACTTCTTAATATACATGTGTAAGTAAATATTATTACCTAATGTTCTATTTTTATATTTCTAGATATTTATGAACATACATGTACATTTCAGAGTGCCATTTCGCCATTTCTACAAGAAGTATTTATGCCTTTAGTTAGTACAATATACCAAGTGTTATCTACACCTACAGATGAACTAGATCAAGTCACTACAAATGACAAGAAAATGCTACAGCGGAGCTATTATTTATTTATTTGTACAATTGTTTCTAATGATGTCCTGGATGTCTTGAAAAATCAAGGTATGAATTTTATGAATAGAATAATAAGATAAATTTGGTATAAATATCAAAGAAAACAATGACCCTTTCATGATAACTGGAGCAGTTGGATGGGTACATTATGTTTTACTAAAATTTCAATATCACTTGTATTTGTTTGTACCTGACATCATTTTTCTGAAAATATGTACTTACCCACTCAGTTTCCACAATAAAAGCAAAGTTGTTCAGTGGCTATTCTACCACAATCAAAACCTAAGCTATAACAGAACAAACAAACTAAACACTGAAAACCTTGATATGTTTTGCTGATTGAGCTTGGGTTGTAATATGTAGTTCTTGTTATCTTTGCAATTGTGAACTGGGGATGTAACAGTTTTTATACCCGCCACATGTAGTGGCGAGGTATTATGTGATACCCTCAGTTGTGTGTCCATCCGTCTCCGTCAGTCTGTCCGTCCAGCCGTCTGTCCTTCCGTTCGTCCCCTGAAGGTTTCCCACTGATAACTTGTGACTGAAATAAAATAAGGTCGTCAAACTTGGTATATGAGTTGTTAACCACAAAACTCATGTCAAGTTTGATTTTGCATGCAGAGGTCCAAGGGGTTCATGAGCTATGCCCCTTGAAACTTTGTATGTTATTAGGGCTATTCCAGTAATTTTTCCCTCCAGGGGGTGGAATGCCACTTATTTTTATACCCCCCACCAAGAGAAAAAAAAAAATATATATAATTATGCCCCCGCCGCTAGGCGGTCGGGGGCATTAAGGTTTACCCTCATCCGTACGTCCGTACGTCCATCTTTTTGGTTTCCGGATGATAACTTGAGTATCCTGCATCGGATCAAAACCAAACTTGGTCACATGCTTACTTATCACCGAAGACAGAACCCTATCGATTTCCCAGTTGGTACTCCCAAGGTCAAGGTCACAGTTGCTAAAAATAGACTAAAATTTCAATAAAATTTTGGTTTCCGAACGATTACTTGAGTATTCTGCATCTGATCAAAACCAAACTTGGTCACTTGCTTACTTATCACAATAGACATAATCCCATAGATTTTAGTGTTGATACCACCAAGGTCAAGGTGACAGTTGCTAAAAATAGATTAGTATTACATATAAGACTGTTTCTCAGATTATTTGTTGGAACTACACATTATATCAAAACCAGTGCCTATTTATCACAGGAGAAAGATCCTTTCTAATAATATTTGATAAATATATATTGTATATAGTTATGCCTTTAATAATTTATGGGTTTCGATTGCAAGGAGGCAGGGGCATCTGTGTCCCATGGACACATTCTTCCATTTTTAAACTATTATGATACACTAGAAATTTACCCACAACCAACAGAAAAAAATATCAATGGTGTTCCACCCCCCCCCCCCATGGTGGGAATTTTAAATGGAATAGCCTTAAGTTGTTTACTATATATCTCAGACCAAGTTCAATTTTGGGTCCAGAGGTCCAAGGGGTTCTAGAGTTATGCCCCTTGAAACTTTGAAATTTTGCAAATTTTTGAGTTTCCCACTGATAAATCATACTGTTTTTATCCTTGTTATGTAAATTGTTTACCACAAAATATAAGCCAAGTGTAATTGTGGGTTCAGCGTTACATAGGGTTCTGGAGTTATGCCCCTTTTAACTTTGAAAAATTGTGAAACGTGGAAGGGTATCATGTAATGCACCATTACTATTTTTGTCAACTGGTCTAATTGAAATATGATCCTGAGTTGAAAGAGTTCTTGACATCTGCCTAGTGAAGTTAGGGAATATGAAAATGTGATATTGTACCCTACAAATATTTGTTTACAGCATTAAGTGCAATAAACACTTTGTTGTGAAAAAATGTGTTGCAATTATTCTTGTCATCTCCCTTTGTGACTTTTTGAGGACAATGTGCACTCTTGAAATCTGTTTATTTAACTTTTCATTCTTGCCATTTCCCTATGGACTTTTTGAACTGTGAAGTGAACATGGGTAGTAGAATGTTTGGTGTACTGCATCTTTCACATTGGAACTGGATTTATTGTGATATATATAAGTTTTACATACCAGTAATATGTAAAAAAACACACACAGAAAAATAACAGCATCATGTTAAAAACATATGATTATAGCCTTATTGTATAAATGTTTTTAATTTGAAAAATATTTACAGGTATCATAAATTGGTACTTTTTATATACATTGTTTTTTTTTTTCAGACATGCAGAATTTACACCAGGTGTTAATTACGTTTATTCAAGGTGCTGTTGAAATTCCAGATCCACAGGTAAAAAAAATTGATTATTCTAAAGGGGATGAAATGAATTTGTTCCGAGAGGAATTATCTTTTATGTGGAAATCCAGTTAATGTATGAATTTTTTGTTTTTCTTGAATCTAGGTTATAATGGCATCTTGAGTATTATCGTGAGTCATCTTGTCAAACTGTCTATCTGGTAATAGAAATTGTTATTTCTCAGCTGTTACTTATTTTGTTAGATATCTTGTTTGTTTTGTGTTTTACTATGCAAAACCTACATATTTGATGATCATTATACCCCCCGCAAACAAAGTTTGGGGGGGGGTATATAGGTCTGTCTGTCCATCCGTCTGTCCGTCTGTCCACACTTCTCGTAAGCGCAACTCCTCTTAAACCACTTGAAGGATTTTGATGAAACTTTACACAAAGGAAGGACACTATATGGAGATGTGCATGAAGGAATATAGTTATTGTCCGAAACCAGGAAAGGGAGATAATTCGACTTTGACTTTTCGTTGAATCGCTATGTATGCTTTTCCTTGTAAGCGCAACTCCTCTTTAACCAATGGAAGGATTTTGATGAAACTTTACACAAAGGAAGGACACTATATGGAGATGTGCATGAAGGAATATGATTATTGTCCGAAACCAGGAAGGGGAGATAATTCGACTTTGACTTTTCGTTGATTTCCTATGTATGCGTTTCCTCGTAAGCGCAACTCCTCTCATACCACTGGAAGGATTTTGATGAAACTTTACACAAAGGAAGGACACTATATGGAGATGTGCATGAAGGAATATGATTATTGTCCGAAACCAGGAAGGGGAGATAATT
>MJUU01003943.1:38837-70156 GCA_002080025.1 Modiolus philippinarum | reverse complement strand
AAAAAATCTGACAGGGTAAAAATGATCAGCATGATGAGATCTACCCACGGAGCAATTTTGAAGAAAATCTGAAAACCCATCTCGGAGTGATAGCCCTTTTCCGTTAAATTTTCAAAATTTATGCATTTTTTATTTTTTATTTCAAAAAGTGTAACAGATAGAGGTCAAGTGTAATTGCAAAAATGTTCAGCATTTCAAGATCTACCCACCCTGAAATTTTGAAGAAAATCCATAAACCCTTGTAGGAGTTATTGCCCTTTTTTCACCAAATTTTTAAAATTTTCGTATGTTTCTTCTTTTATTTCCAAAACTATAGAAGATGAAGGTTAAGTGTAAATTGATGAAATGTTTGCCATGCTGTGGCGACTTCAAAACTGATATTCGGAAAATTGTTCCTTGACCGCCATTTTCAAAATGGCCGCCGAAAAAGGCGGGAAAAGTCAACATTGTCAGATTTCAATGAAATTTGGTTTCCAAATAGATATTGATGTTGCGACTTCAAAAACTGATATTGAAAATTGTTCCTTGACCGCAATTTTCAAAATGGCCGCCAAAAAAGTCGGGAAAATTCAACATTGTCCGATCTCAATGAAATTTGGTTTCCAAATAGATATTGATGTTGCGACTTCAAAACTGGAGTTGAAAATTGTTCGTTGACTGCTATTTTCAAAATGGCCGCCAAAAAAGGCGGGAAAATTCAACATTGTCCGATTTTAATGACATTTGGTTTCCAAATAGGTCTTGATGTCGCAACTTCAAAACTGATGTTAAAAATTGTTCGTTGACCGCCATTTTTAAAACGGTCACCAAAAAAGGCGGGAAAATTCAACATTGTCCGATTTCAATGAAATTTGATTTCCAAATAGATATTGATGTTGCGACTTCAAAACCGATGTTGAAAATTGTTTGTTGACTGCCATTTACAAAATGATGTCTCGACTTCAAAACTGGTGTCGAAAGTGGTCCTTAGCAAGAACGTTTTTTGTCAAAAAAGCCCAACAAAGAAATATCGTAAATCATGATCAGACTTTAAAAACAGTTCAAGATATTGGAGGTGTTCGAGCTACGAAAGTTTGAGAAACTGAAGATCAACTGTATAACTTACAATGTTGCCTTGATTGTGGCAACTGAAAGCCAGGTGAGCGATACAGGCTCCTGAGAGCCTCTGGTTGTATAGTATATACCTCTTCCACGTAGTCTTACAAAATATTACCTTTTAAGCTAAAGCAATTTCAGTGATTTGTCCATTTAGCGTGTACTTTAATATTCAGATATAAGAAGAACTTTAACTGACAAAAGTCTAGCATTAATGTTTTTTCAATACGCAAATAATGAACTAAAAATCGTTCAAAAAAGAAAGAAAAAAAAACATGAAATCGTTCTCTTTAGTCACACCACAATACATCACAATCTGTCGATACTGATATTGATGAGATTTAGAGTTGAATGTCGATGAGAAAACGAACAAAAAAGTGTGATCATGATGTATCATTTATTTAGCTTAAAGTGTACATCACTTTGTTGTTATCACGTATTTCTATGGGAACTGGTTATTCTGTTGCTATTTGATCACCGGCGACGGGACATTTGCGCAGTTCTCGGCCAATTGGGAAAGCAAAACGCTACAAAAACTAAATGGTCGGCTTCATATTCAGATCTGCATCCTCAAAATACGAGGATCTCACCAACGAGAAAAACTAGTCATCAGGGGTATGAGAACCGATGCTCGAATTGACACTACAAAAGTTTTTGCACTATGGTTGCCGTTATGCATTGGTTGACTCGGTAAATTAAAATGTCTTTTGTCGGGCAACGGATGACAGTTATTGTAAGTGCACTCTGCTAGTGTATGTTTGTTGACGATCCCGCGACCATGAACAGAAAAGACACGGATGTAACGTTATTCAACATTTAGCAAAGAATTCTCCTCAAACCGGTGCTAGAAGCCGTCTTGAACTTACTATGAGGTATGAGCAAAACTAATTGTTTGGGCCTCATAGTGATTTTAAGATAAAGAACAGCAATAAAAGCATTGTTCCATTGCTTGATCTTACAATGTATTTGTAGATACTTTGTCATGTGCATTTACTTCATATCCATTTTCAACTTCCGACTGACTTATTTATAGTATTCAGTCGAATCATCTTAACTATTGAACTTGAATCGTTATTGGATACGAGTTTTGCTGTGCACCTTCCATTTTTCATGTGATGGGTACTCTCTATCAGTCTTTACGATTATTTCGGATTATGGTCTTCCATTGTTTTGATTGATTTGCACTAAAGAGTCGAAGTGACCATTTTAACCAATTTCAAAAAACTCTTTTCTGCTAGTGTCATTGCGGCCACGGTTGGAGGCTTTGTATATATATATATATTTAATTCATTTACCACAATTAGCATAATTATGTGATTAATTGTAAATTATGGAACTTGAGTATTTTTTTTAATTTTAAGTTAGAGTTAGATTCTAACACTAGTAAAGTAAGTGAGAACCGAACCGTGTGTCTAAAAACGAACAATCCAGCGGCAACATCGGAAACACCAAGATAAAAGGACACCACAAGAGTACGGTACAGAAGAGAAAAGAGAGGATACATACATACAGATAGAGAACACGGCCCCAATAAAAACCATGGATGAGATCAGATGCTCCGGGAGAGTAAGCATCTCCTTCTTCTTGTAAGATACCCGCCTTGATGATCAAGTCACCTCCAGCAGTAAAGTCAAATCCGGTACAGAGAGAGAGAAAAAAAACAAACTTTAGCTATAATGGAATAGATCTGATGTCATCTGGGAAACAGATATCCCGTAGCGGTCCACATCATCGTGACGTCGACCGTAAAACTTCTGTATTGATGAGTTCAAGTCATGGGTAACATACCATTGTTTGAGTAGGAAAAATGAAAGGATATGGAGTGAATGTACATGTGACAAAAACGCACACGATACATAGAAAACTCCAGTTTATCAAGGACAGGGCTTTTATTCCTGTCTACATCTTGATGTCGCCCGAGGGTCTTCAACTAGAGGTGAACAATATTCACCCCCTCAAGCGAGATCAAGAAGGCCCCTAGCGTGCACTTAAGCGGTATTCTTGACAAAAATTATATCAAGGTCACTCTCTTGCTCCCCACCCTATAGCCTATTTGTAAGCAACCGAGCTCTATGAAAGTAGTTACTCTATCGGTATTCGGTATTTTGTTATCTATTGACTACAGGCCGTTGAGTGGCAAGGGAGTATGTAAACTCAATATGCTGGAGCATATAGAATGTGGCTACAAATAAAAAGGAAGTTGACTATTGGAAAAGTGAAACTTACGCCTTTGTCATACAGCCTAGTTTGTTGTCAATTACAAGATGTAGGTGAAGAAACAAAGCTGATGTAGAGGTATTTGTATTATCCTTAATTTCGAGCTCGTTTTGAATAGATAAAATAAAGAAAATCACCAAAGCGAGGGATATTTAGCGATAAATTATCATCTATATAACAGAAGCTAAAACTAAAGGACATGGCCAGTTTGTTAGCTTTATCTTGAAGAAGCTCTTCGATGAATTTCAATCTCATATGAGTAGAGAAACAGTTCGGCTAAAAGAGCTAGGTGCACAGTTTGTGCCCATTGAAATTTCCATAGTATGTGGAAAAACAAATCCTCCAAACTGGAAAAATATGTTGTCGATCAGAAGCTCTAACATTTAAATCACTTTTTCCTTTGTATATTTTTGTCTGTAAATCTGAGTCGTATTTCACAAAGCTTGCTTGTTCTCTGTCTCTAACAATGTACCTCTATCTTCGTTTGTAATTGTTAACATAGAATCTATGAATTAAAATTTTCAGCCGAGATTTCAATTGTTCATGAGGAATGGTAGTATGTAGTGCGGAGAAGTAAAACAAAAATAATACTTTTATAGTGTGATAATGATCTTGATTTTAAGATATCAAGCAGATCTTTAAGTTTTTAATATCCACATTTCATTTACACCTCTTCCTGAAAAGTTAGTATCACAATATTTTCGATGGTCCTCTTTTATGGCTGTCAAGATTATGGTTAACAGCTAAGAAATGGGTTTTGTAGAACATTTTGCAGATTCAGAAATGTAGTGTTGCTTGTATGGGCATTTGTGTAATTTGGGTACAATGATGGAGATCAGTGTCTTCATCTTTGGTTGAACTCCCAAAGGATGGGTAAAAGAGTATGGTTCTGTAATATCTCCTCTCTAGATAGAGTATTAGCTATGTAGGTTGGATTGCCCTTGGTATTACCAATACCTAGTTTTTTCTTTAAACAATTGACGTAATGATTTTTACAAAAGAAAATGATGATATAAAGGCCATATCTGCTGGAACAACGACATATTTGTAAAGAATGAAGGACAAGTATCTGCCAACATCGCATTTAAAAATGGATGATGCTTTAGTTCTCATTGACCCTCGTAGTTGACTAATTCGTTTAAGAGTCACGGACCTCACAGCCTTAATCCACTCCGAGAGAGAATCAAGGCCTTTATCTTGTTCATCATTTAATCTATTTTCTGGCGATGGCCTCTACAGCATCCATGAGTTTTAAGTTTTGCCCAGTTGATGGATCGTGGTTCACGGAATTTTAGTAACTTTGTAAGAATATCACGGAGAGACGGATTTTCAATGATATTCAAGTCTCCCTTTGTAACGTGACCACAGGGACTATGTGGCTTTAAACATGAACAATCGGGTGGCTTAGACTTGAAGTCGTCGGTGGTAAGGCTTAGCAATACACGTTTATGGTTGAAAACGTTAGATGCTGTCGGTGAAGTATATGTTTTTGCGATGATTGGAAGTGATGTGTCTTTAAAATATGGAGGTATTTTGTTTTTGTTTGATTTTTGTGATGCTTTATATTGACAAAGTTGATGGCATCCAAACCCTCATTGGCAAACTTTTTTGGTAAGAAAGAAAGGTGGTCTTCTACATTTGCGTATTTTTTAACAGAATGGAATAACCTTTGTCGACCAATATCAAGGATAACTGCATCTAACTTATATAAAGATTAGGATGGATCAGTAACAGAATTTTCTAAAGATTTTTGATACAAAGGATTCAAAGAATTTAATAGGTGTTAAAGGGAACAGTTTTGTACGAATGTTATGAAATCCTAGAGGTTTGCAAACAAAATGAAGTAGACCTTTTCTAGATACATCATGAAGGCATGGCGATGTATAATGGCGATGGCCATTATTTCGTTTACGTCTAAGAGTTGTTGTCAAAAATACGCATCACATTTAAATCGTTGCATCTAGGGCTATATAGATTACATATACTATCAATTTTGTTATTGCAACCATACGGTATTGCAGTTAGAGGTTACTCCTTGAAACACGTGTACAGCATAACGAAATTTACTGTTTTTTGCAACCTCGGTATTTTTTGTATTACATATCCAGTATTCTTTTTTCTACGAAGACGTGTACTTCGGTTAGGGTTGTTAGTAGGGTGGCAAATTTTTGTGAACTTTCATAGAGAGAATAAAATGGTTAGGTTGATTTAAATGTTGGCAAAAGGTGGGAAATTTCATTGTATGTGATTTCTAATCTATGTTCATTCATGTTTTCGTTAAGTCTACCTTTAGTTTCTCCTATATATAGAAGGCCACACAAATTGAATTCTATACCGTACACAAGACTTTTATCGTCATATCTTCTCGTATGATACGACATTTTTTGTCAATTACTGTTAAGGGACCGACCATTTAACTTGAAAAGGGGGGGGGGCTATGGTTTTTTTCTAAAAAAATATTTTGGAGCTGATTTTATGTGAAAAAAATATATGGCTGCCAAAATGATGAAAAAAAATTTCTGAAGGAGGCTTTCTGCCAAAAAATAATATTAATTTTGAAAAAAAATATTTTGTTGATACACGTGAAAAAAATAAATAGATTTTTTGTCCAGAAAAAAAAAAACCATAACCCCCACCCCCCTCTTTAAGGTTAAATGGTCGGTCCCTAAGTACGCATCTGTTATCAAAATAGCATGTTTTATAGTTTTTAACCCTACAGGTAGAGATCGTACAATGCTATTCATCATCATTATAATTCAAGAAAGATGTTATTTAGCTGAACCGAACATGTATGAACTTGTGGCTGGATACGTGGACACATGAAGTGGTAGAATTGACGATTGCCATACAAGATGACACCGTGTCCATGATTGGCATTTGATCACAAATAAAAAGGATATATATTGTTGCAATCACGAATAAGTTGACTTGGAAGATTAAACTGCGAGAATCTCAAGCGTTTTAAAAATAATTTGTCAATCTAAAATAGTGAGAATGGGTCTCCACCCTTTGAACCATGATCTTGGAATGAGTTATAGGAATATATGTGGTTAAGGTTCGGGGATTTCAACCATTTTCAAAATAATTTGTCCTTCTTAGAATGGTAGAGAACCACACTAGGATTTCAAGCCTTTGACATTCGATATATATATACCTGTCTGTGATCCTTATCTTTCAATTTACTTTAATTTTTTGTGGTTGTTGTATCGGTATTCATTTTGAAAGTTAGTATGAAAAAGAAAGGAAATGGGGTAAATGTCAAGGAGACAACATTCCATATCCAGGTTAATACGACCCGAAACAAAGCATCTAGGGGTCACCGTGAGGAACCTCACAACATATAGCAAGCCCTAAATGTCCCCAAAAAGGTAAAAAAAGTGAATAAATCAATGGAAACAACCATTATTATTTTTCTTAAAAAATTGGAACAATTATTGGGAATGACGTTAGACACCTCCACTTTCTCTCTTTTTCAGCTGGTATTCCGGTCAGATTGTGGGACTTCGAATTGCTGAGTAAATACGTCAATTTGCAGATTGACCCCCCTTACTTACAAGTGAAAAGTTCGGTGCAATGAAAAATTCAGTATCTGTCATTTCAGGAATAAGCCGGGATCTATTGAAAGATGTCCATCTTCATTCGTGATATACTTCTGTACCGATCTGACGACATCAAAACTTTTTGAGATAAAATAATAACAGTGATTGAACACAAGCGTTGCTTAGTATCTTTTGAGATAGTCATTTCGCTTTGGTGATGAAATCGCCGTACACATATATAACGAAATACCAAAGTTACTATAAATCAAGATGAAGATGGCCATTTTGACAAATTATGTCTAAATCAAAACACTTTAAAGCTCATTAACCCAAAAATATCAAAGCTGATAGAAAACAAACAATAAATATTATTTAAAAGGAAAGCTAAAAGCAGCTTAGTATTTCACGAGGGAAATACTTTTAAAACATACAAGCATTATGATTTTGTTATTTTCAAAATAGAATTAATTTCGGACCAACATTGAAGTACTGGACACTTGGCTGGTGAATCGACCCTCGAAGGCTTACAGTCCAGCAGAAGCATTGGCCCATTGGTAACAAATAACTAGATGCCGAAGATATTGTATAATTGTAGTTATTGCACATGGCCATTTCGACAACTCATGACACTTCAATGCAGATAAATCGAAACATCCGGAAAACCACAAACCATTCTCAATATAGTTTTCAAGTTAGAGAACGACGTAAGAACAGAAACTGCGAATTAATGTATATTAATTCTGTTTATAATGCCAACATTTCATTATTTTATTATGCAAAGTTTTCTTGCGATTGACCCGATGAGTGCCGTATGGTGGTTTATATGTTGCAGTCCTTTTTGCCGGGCAACAGGATAGTTGTAATAATACTTTGTCAGTTAATTTTTATGTTTGTTGACAACCCCGCATCCATGAACTAAGGAGAAGATATATGGTTGTAGCGTTGCTCGACAATTAGCAATGAATTCCACCAAAATCGGTGCTCGGGGCCGTCTTGAACTTGCTATGCGGTATGAGCATAGCTCATTGTTGAAGGCCTCACGGTGACTTCAAGATGAAGAACAACAATAAAAGCGTTGTTCCTTTGTTTTTGGTTTAATCATGTTTTTTGTAGAGACTTTGTCTCATGTGCATTTACTCCACATCCCTTCATTTCTAATATATAGAAATAGCTATTGAATGAAAAATCTGCCTAAAAACTGAAGGAAATGGATATTTCTGCCGTCATTCCAAACATATATTCTAAGTTTCAAGAAACAAAAAATAAAATGATTTAAGTGTTCTCCAGTTAAAGTATGACATATGGAAGGACGGCAACGGAAAGACGGACACCGGTATACCATGATACGTCCTGCAAAAGACGGTAATATAAAAAGCGCGAATGTCCTTTGCAGTCGATAATCACAGTGCAGTTTGATAAAACATAATGTCTGTAAGAGGCCAAAGGTCACTGGTGTTAAATGGCATAATCTGTAACATGCATGATGTGAATACTAAATAACCACAGCATGTCAAAAAGTATTTTTGTGGTTTGCAAAATCCTATTGAATAATAATGAAGCAAAAATCCCCGTTTGAAATTTTCTGTCAAAAACACAATATTAAATATACGATTTTTGGAATTCCAAACGAGTGGTATATTTGTCATATATGTAGATATTCTATTTTTTAATTTTGTCCGATACATTTATGACCTAAAGTAATAAAGAAAGTAGCAGCCTTCAAATACGTAAGAGAGCAACTGAAATTAAGGCAGATTACCGTGTGATTTTTAACGCGTTCAAAAGTACAAAAGACCTTTCAGATGAACTCAAGCAGTAACAACCAGCTGTTAGCCTTAATTTCAAAACAACATGACGTCTCCATTTTTTGTTGGGCTCATCTGTGGTTTTATCATTGAGTTCTGAAAAATCACATTTTATCTAAATGAAACGACAAAAAACAGACATCTTTTTGGAGTTGCATCTCGAATTTGAGGAAAATGGTCATCTCAGTACTACAATTTACGACACACAAAAGCTGCGATTTGGTTTCAAAATTGTCAATTTCCCAAACATGGACAGTAATTTTCCAGCTTCTCCTGCTTACGGAGTGTATTTTTCATAGTTGATTTTTTACGCGAGAGCTAGCACAAATCATACAGACTTTCTCATTAGACATAGTTATCTCCGTGACCGCCTAATCAATCATGGTTTCAGAAAATTTCGTCTCATACAATCATTTAAAAAGTTTTTAAATAGATAGTACTCCCTTATGGAAAAATTTGAAGTTTCGGCCCGAATTCTGATTCAATATTCTTTTTTTACTTAATACTGGAATGATCATTTGTTTTAACTGTCTACAACCTTTCAATAGCATTTTCTGTTGAATTGCTTCGCGACACTACCACAATGAAAGGGGAGGTTTGGCGTGTCATTAAACCGGTTAAATGGACTTCCAAATGTTTTGGTTTGATCTGCACTGATGAGAAATAAGTTGTCGAAATATACAGGAAAAAAATTAACAGTAACTTCGGTATTTTGTTATTTATTATCACTGGGCCGATGCCTCTGCTAGTGGACTGTTAGTCCCCGAGGGTATTCACCAACACAGTAGTAAGTACTTCGGTGCTGACCCGAAAACCGATTGTATTTAAACTTACAATATCTAAATTTTGCATAATTTTATTTAAAATTAAGGAGTATCTCCCTCATGCATAGCTCTGTCCTTAGCTGTATTTTGTCTTTTCTATTTAGATCCTCTTGGTTGTTTGTTCTCTATCAGCTTTAACACATTTTCGGTTCATTGACTTCCAAATGATTTGGTTTGATATGAACTGATGAGACATAAGTTGTCGAAATGTGCAAATGCAGAAAAAAAAATTAACAGTGACTTCGATGTTTTGTAATTTAACCTACCATTTCTTTTGAAATGCCTATACCAAGTCATGATAATTGTGTCGACAATTTTCCGGTGGTTTCCACCTGCTTTATTTTTGCCTCATGGATTTTGGCTTTTTACAATTCTGTTCGGTAAGTTACAAACATTCTGAAATTAGGAAATAGTTCTGTCATTCGCTGATAGGCCCTATAAGTAATATGTTCTCAATTTCCTGTGCTGTGAATGTTTGTTTTCGAATGTTTTATTTCTATCTGTGAGGAACAGACACAAGTTGGGAAATTGGAAATCCACAGAACAATAACGTATTGTTTGTTTTTATTTTGTCAATCTTTACTGTAAATCTGGCAGATAACGGACGGTTACAAATCAATATATTTCACAAAACCTAAAGAACTAGCAGAGCAGTAGGCTAAAGACACCCTTGTGTTAGGTTGAGATACAGCTTATTTTTATAAACCAGTGTAATGATTTTAAAAGTTTAAATGCAAAACCTACAACAGTTAGTCTAGAAATCTGTGGGTTCTAAATTTAACGTGTCAAACTTTAAAAAAAAACACACACACACACACACACACACACACCACTTTTAAGCTAAAAATACGGTAGAACGTTCTGCGGGATTGGATCAATATTATTGACATATTCTAATATTCTGTGAGCATCTTAAATCTGTCTCTTTTATAGCGAGTCAATTACATCTTGTATTAAACGTGCGTAGTTTTTAATTGACAATTACCAGTAACAAGTGTATTAAAGTGTGGAGAAGTTGGCATGAAACAATAGACAGCGTGTTAAGCAAAATTTGTGTGTTTTTTTTTTTTTTTGGGAGTAGTATATTTATTATCATCCTTGCCCTGGTAGCAACATCATTAGCCTAAATGATACATTTCGTTTATATAAACGAAGTATTCCCTATGTAGCTTTCCAGTTAGTTTTTCTCTATCAGGTGTTGATAGAGGTGAATTTGTAGCCAAATGTTTTCATTTTAACATGCAATGAAGAGATATTTATAAGTTGTCGAAATCGCCATTTGTACAAAACAATAAAGGGATATGGAGTAAACGTACTTGGGACAAAAACACTATTAAAACATGTTATGATTAAGCAAATTGAACAACGCTTTCATTGTTTTTCTTCATCTTGAAGTCACCGTGAGGCCTTCAACAAAGAGCAAACACCCTACCTCATAGTAGTTCAAGACGGCCCCTAGCACTGGGTTGAGCGGAATTCACTTTCTAAATGTTGAACAACGTTACATCCATGTATCCATTTTGTCATGAATGCGGGGTCGTCAACAAACATAACATATCGGGCAAAGTACTCTTAAGACACTGTCATCCGTTGCCCGACAAAAGGACAAAGTTTCACATTTCTGTATTTTTCTGTCAGTGGCTATTTATACGGTATGATTACATTAGACAGCCATTATATACAAAATATATCATATAAATGACATATACAAACATGTCAGAATGATCTTCAGGCGTCTCAATAAGATATGTGCATCAATACTTTTCTGAAAAAATAAACAGATTATATATAAACCATAAAATGGCCATTTGCAGAAATAAAATTTACAGAATAAATCTTCAGTGCAGATCAAATCAAAACTTTTGAAGACCATCAACCGAAATATGTGTAAAGACTGGCAAAGAACAAATAGCCAAATATGATCTTAATGGAAAGCCAAAATCATCTAAGGTCAGAGCTATACAAGTGGGAGATACTCCTTAGGTTTAAAAGATTTTTTTTCTAAAATTGTAATTGAGGAAAACAACAACCTGTCTTGTATCTACTGAATGCCAAAGCTACATAAATACCCTAACAAACAGGGTTACTTTACTGTCTATCAAGTACACAACAAAACCCCATTCTAAGGGCCTGGTTTCCTTACCTAATGAACTCAAAGAATGGCCTTATATAACATATACTTAACAAGTGAGGTGCATCAGTTGTTGGTTCTCAAAAAACTTTTACCATATTTCCAGAATACATTATTGCCTACTAAATGAACAACAAAACCCGTTTCTAACTTCCCAATTTCATTACTTACTGCATTCAAAGATTTGTAAAATGAAAGATTTTCAAAACCTCTAAACATATATGTGTAAGAATATTTATCCATCAAATGGACTTAACCATTGAAACAATGTTAAAACACTGAATTCTACTCTAGCAAATGATAAGTTAAATTCAGTGCTCCGGGATTAAATACATAAGTTTGTACTAAAAGGATTTAAAAAAAGAAATTCATATTTAGTGCTAGAACTGCTAAGTAAAGATGGGGCTACTTTTGTTAAACAAAGCACTGATTCCAATCAAGTATAAAGAGGAAGATGTTATTCCAAATGCTGGAAGTTTCAATTGATGACATATTTGTGGAATTTGAGGGACAAGTAATCAAGCACATATTGGGACAAATCGTGAGCCGAGTTTAGCCGATTTATTTATTCCTATCAAACCAGGATCAAAAAGGTAAGTTAAGAAATAAGACAATAAGATAGCCAAGTCCTTTGATTTCAGTTTCCGTCATTGAACAATCAAGCAATTAAATGATAACCTTCATCTAACTCGAATTGAAAGAGACCACTCTGATACACCATTATCAGCATCATACCCTGACTCCTTGAAACAAGTGTACAGCATATAACGAAATTTTTTCTGCAACTTCGGTATTTTTGTATTTTATATCTCTAGACGTCTGAAAACAAAATTATGGGATAAGTGTAATGATACGACTTTCCAACAGTAAATTTCCCGTTTGTGAGTAGAAAATTCCCATATCCCCGTTATATGGCGTCTTCGTCGTTATTGTGGTGTATTTTGTTCAGCCGTATTTTTTTTAGCTCACCTGGCTATGCCAGTGTGAGCGTTTGCCATCACTATGCGTCCGTCGTCCGTCCGTCGCCCGTCTGTCCATCTCTCAACAATTTCAAAAATCTTCTCCTCCGTAAAACCACTGGGCCAAATGAAACCAAACCTGGCCTGAATCATCACTGGCTTCTCAAAATTGTGTTCGATTAGTCAGCAGGTCAAACAACATGGCCGCTGTTACTAAAAATAGAACATAGGGGGTAAATTGATATTTTTGCATATAACTCAAAACCGTTACCGATATCATGAATCTGACAATTGTGTTCGATTAGTCTGAAGACCAAACAACATGGCCGTTGTTGCCAAAAATAGAAGATAGGGGTAAATTGCTGTTTTTTGCAAATAACTCAAAATCATTACAGATAAAAAAAAATCTGACATCTTGTAAAAATAATAAGCAAAGCAAGATATCTACCTGTCCTGCAATTTTGAAGAAAATCCGAAAACCTGTCTTTGAGTTATTGCCCTTTTTCCGTAAAATTTTCAATTTAAAAAAAAAATTTTTTTTTGTCTTTTATTACAAAAACTATAACCGATTGAAGTCGACTTCAAATTGCAAAAATGTTCAGCATACCAAGAATTGCCACTCTGGAAATTTCGAAGAAAATCTAAGTACTTGTGATGGAGTTATTGCCCTTTATTGTCAAATTTTCGTAATTTTATACATTTTGTCTTATATTTGAAAATGATTCGAGATAGAGTTAAGTTTGAATAGCAAAGGTGTTCAATTTATCAAGAACTACAATTTCTACATATATTTAACAGAATCGTATCTCATCCAAGATGGACGCAACCGGGGAACATAGTTTAACATGGGACCGTATGGGAAAATGTTGTAAATTGTAACCTCTTGAAATTCTTTCATACAACAAGTTGATATTAACTAGGCATGATAACATGATGGTTATCTAACAAATGTTTAATTTTAGAACTGATCATAAATCCAAGATGGCCGCCGCTGCCGATCTTAGTTTAAGATTGGACCCTATGGGAAAATGTTATAAATTACTAATTCTCGAAAACCGTTTCATCTATTAAGTTGATATTAACTAGGTATTGTAACATGATAGATATCTACCAAATTCTATATATTTGTACCGTTCACAAATACAAAATGGTCTGTATCGGGGAACATAATTTAACCTTGGACCCTTTGGGAAAATGTTTTAAATTGTTAATTCTTGAAAAAACATCATGCATCAAAATGACATTCTAGGCATTATAACATGACAGTAATCTGCCAGATGAATGATTTTACTATCAATTGGCTGTCTCATTAATCATTTAACCATGTGGGAAAATCTTATTTGATCCAGGTGAGCGATACAGGCTCACATGTGAGCCTCTGATTTTTCAACAGAACGAAATGGTTATTTTTCACCACTGTTGCAATTGTCACTACAGAAGATTTACGGTCGTCACCATGATTTGATAGTCATTTTAAAAAATATTCTATATCTCAAATGAGTCTTTGAGTAGACATATTTTTTCATTACCGAACCGACAAATACTGACAATGACAAAACCGGACTTTTCATTGATAGTGTGATGGGTGCCATTCGTGGAGCAAATTGCACTTATCACGCGGAGCACCTGATGATAGCTCCAGTTTTTGTGGAAGTTAACATGGTTTTGTAGCAGCGTATTTTATTTTTGTGTCGTTCTTGTTCATTTTTGTTTAACTGTTTTGTCTGTCATAGTGTTTACATTTGTGTTACATCTGAATTACCGTTTGTTTTTAAACTCTTTACGCTTCTTTATCAATTTGCCGACGTATTTGCTATCCAATTGTCATATCATTTCTAATAGACAAAATTCACTATGTGAAACGATGTTTAAATTAATATTTTGAAATCTAAAAAAACCATAAAATCCCAAAATAAAACTTGTATTTCAAAAAATGAATGGCGAAAGACTATCAGTCTACCTTTAGGATGTTCATTGGTCATTCTAAAAATTTCAAATAATTGTAACTTTTCATTTTATTAACGGGTGCTACATTAAGACAGGGATGAATGTGAGAAGAAATAAAAAGATGTAAGAAAGGTAGGCAATCATTTGGCCTCATATTATAGTATAATTAAAAATTTTCAAATGGATGAAATCAATGGAGTTGATAAAAGTAAAACATATGTCCAGTAAACATCATGGAACGGTAAACTGGCATAGAAATATAGTTTCTACAACGAGAACTTATGGATATTGATGAAATTAACACCTGCATCATTGTATAACTCAATTTATTGATATGACATATTTATCCAACACCCCTTTCAATGAATGGCGCAATGATATACATAAAACGATGATAGCAACAAAATGGCGGCATATTTGAGACTGGAGACTACGGAGATCGCTTTACTTCAAATAAATCGAGTAGAAATTAGAGTAACAACCTCTAACATTGTTTTCCGGTTTATTACGATAATTTCTCACATCTCGATAGTTAAATTTTCACATTTTTACGTTCTCGGGTAAACCTCGAACTATGAAATGTGAAAGTTGTAGAAAATGTTTCTCTAATGACATAATGTAAAACACCGAGGATTATGTTGCGAACAGAGTTTTACATGAGTTGTTCTCTCTCTACTAGAGACGAGAAATATTTTTATCACACCGGCCAGGCGTTGGTTAAATTTGCTAGAAATAAGAGAAAGGTAGATGAATTTATTGCTCTCACTATAAGTAAAAAGACGATAATCAAAGATGAAAGAGACCAATGTAAAGGCAGAATTAAAAAAAATCTGTGTTTCCGGTAACCCTACCAACCCTAGATTCTTGGGGCTTCAAATGCCTCAGTACCCAAAAATTTTTTTGGCAATTTTTAAAGAAGCACTGTTAAAGTCCAAAAGTTACTCTCTATATGTCTATGTAAAAAGTTTTTGGAAAAATAAAAAGAAATGCCTACCTACCGACCCTAATTTTGAAGAGTACGTTACCGGAAACACAGGTATTTTTTTAAGGCCAAAGGTGTTGAATAAGCTATCGAACACCTACAACTTGCGTCGTTGAAAATAAAAACCGCCCAAGCAACTGTCAATCGAAACGGTATTTACAGAATGAGAATCTTTTTAACTTACTGAAATAACCGTTTCTAATAAATCTAATTGTCAATAGACCTGTTAATATTATATCTTACCTTCATATGCATTGTATCCGTAACCACCATATCCATTAATCTCCCTTCCGAATCCCCTGTAGCCAGCGTATCCACCATATCCCCCATACCCACCGTATCCATAACCGTCAGAACCACCATATCCGCCGTACCCACCATATCCATAACGACCATATCCTTGCATGTTACCTCCATATCCATAACCAGCGTAACCGCCGTAACCACCATTACCGCCATATCCACCATAACCGCCATATCCACCATAACCGCCGTATCCACCATAGCCTCCATAACCGCCATAACCGTAGTAGCCAGCACCGAACGCTAGCCCGACAAGGACAGAAATGAGGATAAAAGTCTTCATTCTGAATGAAAAGACATTTTATATTAAATCCAGAAATTTTAAATCGATATATGCAACATGCAATTGGTCTTCAAAGATGCATATTACATATAAAGTTTTCTTTATCCGAATGGAGCATGCATAAGCATGCAATCGGCTTTCCAACTGTACACTGTTCATTTTAGTGAAGTATATATATACAAATCACATATACTTTCAAATACACACTAACAAAATTATCTTCGTTTGTAAGAAATGTATTATGCGAATATCGTAAGTTATTAGAGCTCCGAGAACACGACTTAGGACAAAAAACCGTGTCCTAGGACATGCCTTATTCCCAAGATAGTCATGAGAACCCCATTCCTGATTTGACAGTTTTCGAGAATTTTAATAAACATGAGGAAAACAGCATTTTTCGTTTGAAATATGGAAAACTGTAGAGGAAATATTACATTTTACATGTCCATGTTTATCTGGGAACATTGAAAATCTGAATAAACTTACATGATGGTTTCTCTGTCGATGAAATGTGATTGAAATTAAGATTAAATCTATTTCTATTCTTTTATACCAGCTAAACCTAATTATACGTAATAAAGATACATTAAGATGTACTGAAAGCTTATGACAGATATATATGAATAATGATGGATAAAATAAAACATATTCTTAATAAAGCATGCGATATGACCGAGATTTCATTTTAAAAGAACGATTTGAATTTTTTAGATTTAAGACACAAGGAACATGTCCGTTTCTTGCATTGACAACTCCAATAGTAGTTGCAGAAGAACTCCAAAAACATTGTGACGAAACTCTCTACCAGTGGTGTCAACCAGATGTGGATTCTTAAAAAATCAAAAGACTTAAAGATCCATCATCAAAAATATGTCACACCAGCAAAACGTTTTTTCTATTCTTTACACCTCTTAATCCACTCACTACTTAAGACGGATTACAGATACTTACCCATTATATATACAGACAATATTTATTTCCCTTTCCAACCTTCATTTGACATTTTTAACAGCTTTTATAAACGTTTTATAGTGTGTTTTGAACTTAATAGTGAGATCCGTTTCAAACCACCTAGTGTGTTTTTTTTAACAGCTTTTATAAACGTTTTATAGTGTGTTTTGAACTTCAACAGTGAGATCTGTTTCACATCAACTAGTGTGTTTTGAACTTAACAGTGAGATCTGTATCACACCACCTAGTGTGTTTTGAACTGAACAGTGAGATCTGTTTCACACCACCTAGTGTGTTTCGAACTTAACAGTGAGATCTGTTTCACACCACCTAGTGTGTTTCGAACTTAACAGTGAGATCTGTTTCACATCACCTAGTGTGTTCTATCAATGACAGAAGTAATATTACCATTTTTAACTTCTATAAAACTGTAAATTTAATTCCTGCATTTCGATAACCAATGTCTCTTAGTGCATATAAAATAAAAATATTTGGAAGACCATACCCCTGATATGTGTAAAAGCTGAGAGAGAACAAATAACCAATTGAATCTATATGAAAAGTAAAAAAGACAGAGCTTTGCACAAATGAGATCACCCTATTAAGCTGAGCTCGCGGCGAACAGTTTAGGTAAGAAGAGTTCGCGTGTAATTGGTTTAGTCCGGATGGATAATGTTTAGCCCGGTTGAGAAATATGTTAACAAATTTCTTATTTTAAGTTACATTGGAAAACGTTTTGCCCCGGTTCAGGATAATGTTTAGGTACGGTTTTTGATATTTGAACATTTACCTTTACCTAAACATTACCCAGCTTAATAGGAGCGGAGATACTCCTTAGCATTGGATATTGTTATACATTATAATATTTTTCTTATATGCATTGAAAATAAAAATCCACAATTTGACTGTTTTATTTTCTTAATCAAATATGATCTGTTGACCGTCAACAGTTGTTTCAGTCTGTTGACCGAAGCCGAACTGTTCACCGCTTGCCTTATTTTGATTGGTTAAAAAAAGCATCACGCCCATGTCACAATGTTACATGATCTTCTGTCGTCTTGACTACCCACGTAAATTGTATTCATATGAAATAGGGCGTATTTAACAATAGTGAAAGTTTGCGATTCCATGAATTTAATGCAGATGGATATGGCAATAAAACATATTTTAAAGACAATAAGAAAAAAAAAACAAAAAAACAAAAAAACAAAAAAAACAAAAAAACAAAAACAAAAATAGTAATGGTGCATTACATGATACCCTGCCACGTTCAACAAAATTTTAAAGTTTCAAGGGGCATAACTCCAGAACCCCTTGGACGTCTGAACCAAAAATCATACTTGGCCTGAGTTTTGTGGTATACAAGTTACATACCCAGTTTAAAGACAATATATTATTTCATTCACAAGTTATCAGTCGGAAACCCTAAAATTCGCAAAATTTCAAAGTTTCAAAGGGCATAACTCAAGAACCCCTTGGACCTTTGAACCCGAAATTGAACTTGGCCTGAGTTTTGTGGTATACAAGTTACATACCAAGTTTGAAGACAATATCCTAAAATCATACTTGGCCTGAGTTTTGTGGTATACACGTTACATACCAAGTTTGAAGACAATATATTATTTCATTCACAAGTTATCAGTCGGAAACCCTAAAATTTGCAAAATTTCAAAGTTTCAGGAGCATAACTCAAGAACCCCTTGGACTTCTGAACCCGAAATCGTACTTGGCCTGAGTTTTGTGGTATACAAGTTACATACCAAGTTTGAAGACAATACATTATTTCATTCACAAGTTATCAGTCGGAAACCCTAAAATTCGCAAAATTTCAAAGTTTCAAGGGGCATAACTCCAGAACCCCTTAGACCTCTGAACCAAAAATCGAACTTGGCCTGAGTTTTGTGGTAAAGAAGTTACATACCAAGTTTGAAGACCTTATGTTATTTCGTTCACAAGTTATCAGTCGGAAACCTTCGGGGGACGGACGGACGGACGGACGGACGGACACACGACTTGGGGTATCACATAATACCTCGCCACTAATAAAAAAAAAAAAAACATTGAACTTGAAAAGGTAAAGAGCTATAGACTGTGTCTTCATACAACAGCTGTTTTGTTTGACTCATTGACTAAACTGTTGCACTCTGCCCACGGCTTCGTGCAACAGTTCAGTCTACTGGTAAATCAAAACAGCTGTTGTTTTCGGACCAAGTCAATAATTGTATAATGTTTTCTTAATTAAATAGATATTGAGTGTTGATATAAAATCAGTTTTATTCACAGTTTTAAGGTGGGACGTTACCAAATCACATGTTAAAATATTTCAATAATATTTTGCAGAAAAGAAGAACTCAATAAGGTGTATTGGAATGTGAAGTCCAAAATTGGGGGTACCGTGCATTTTTTCTCGTTTTTTTAGCCTCAAAGGTGCGGAAAATGGAAAGAAAATAACAAAGACATATAGAAAAATGCACAACATTTGGTGTCAAATTTTTGTTGGAATCTAAAATTCAATAACCAAAAACTATTTTTCCATGACCAAAAATTAACATAATATTCTTGAGCAAAAGCGCAATCTTTTAACATGCAGCTTTACAGGGGNTTCTCCGTTGACCGCAAATTCTAATTATTTTAGACCCCGTTATTATTTTCTAAACATCAATTATATATTGATAAAATGAACATTCTATTTTGTCATTAGTTCCGAGATTCTCACTTTGAATCTGCTTATTTACAATACCTTGTAAAGGAATAATTCAAGGGGAAATTCTGGACGTTTATAGAATACGTATATGTGAAGGACCGATAATCCTTGACGGGACGTCATTTGGTAACGTCCCACCTTAATACGTTGAAAAAATATTGAGTACTGTGTGTGTTTGGGTCATAATGAACTTAAATAAAAAAAAGTAATACAATAATTATTGTATATCATCATCAATTACATTTTAATTTGCTGTAATATTCTCTTGTGTCAACTAATATTAAAAGCTAAAATGTTGTTCCCGATTCATCATAATTTTATGCAAATTGTACAGTCAAAATGTAGTTTTGAAATCCCAAATTTTGAAAATTGAAGTAGAATGGGGTTTTCTAGTATAATGATTAGGTGCTATTTAAATAACCAGAACATTTGCTTCACTGAAACATTTATCGGAAAAACATGTTTGGAGACTGATCAAACAATTCAGATCACCTTATTCGTTATCGTATCCATGTATTTACTGTTTTGGCTGGATAGTATTCGTCTTCAATTTTTTTCCGGCCTCTTTGAAATGAAAGTAAACATCTTCCAAAGTCAAGTGTTTGAGGTTAATTTTCTCCCCCACATACCTTTGACAGATTTTGCTTATATTTCGTAGGTTGCTTCTCTACACAAGAAGCAACTAAATATTTGACAGACGCTTTATATTTCCCGGGCTACTTCAATTGATCAAAAGCAACCAGACGAATCAATGAAAATTCGTCTTCAACCAAGTTTAATTTTTTGGGTGAATCAATTTGCTTCTGTTGTAGCCCAGAAAATATAAGCTTCATCTGTCAAGGGTTTCTGGGGAAAAGATGGAACTCATACACTTGACTTGGGAAGATGAGTAAACATCTTAAAAAGACGAATATCAAACCAGACAATATCCTTTTCTGGTTGGATTAATGGTTACAGATGGTCATGTGGCAGGGTAGACAAGTAACAAACATTTATATAAGTTCATTGTATACATATTTATTCACACAGCAACAATATCTGATGTAAACAACTATTTAAAATAATAATAAAAAACATAGATAAAATATTAACTTTTCATAGATCGAGGAAAAAGTTTTATTCATATATATTATCTGGCTGGAGGTCGCAAATATATAACAGGATTAGACGCATAAATACATTGATATACCTTACCAACACATCTCTATGCAATAAAAATGTTCCTTTGGTGTTGGAATGGTGGAAATAACATGAGTAAATATAATACACGAACGTATAGAATAAGGACGTAAATTGATATAATGAAGTGTCTGTTTGTTTTGTGTGTATTGTTTTTGGTATCTAGAGAGTGTATGTCATGGTGCAGATATTCACGACATAGAGGTAATGGTTTGATTTCAGTTGTTACTTGAAATTTTGTTATTTTCTTGATACTTATTACTAGTGTCGCCTTGAACTTACTAGGGGGTATGAACAATTATTAATAAGCTCATTGTTGAAGGCCTATTGGTGATTTCAAGGTGAAGAATAGCATTTATTGAATTTCTATGTTTAGTTTTTTTTCCGGCGGGTTACCTTTAATGCTCCGAATCTAAAACGAAAAAAATGGATGTTAAACGAAGTACATTCACCTCTACTGTGGAATATTCATATTTCAATCGAACAAATATCCTAATTTTTCCAGAAAATGCTACCAATTATTTATTTTTTATAACAACCTTTTGTAATGTAATTGAAACATCCTAGTTAAGGTGGATGCTTTTATTGGTGTAAGTCATCTGTCGAATCCAATGCTTATATTGTTCACATATTTCATGTACTTGAAAAAAAAATCACTGTAGCAGCATATTTATGTATTTCCGATTCTAGAACAACTAAGTAATGTCTAGTGCAGATGTTATTAGAAACCCGAGTCTATGTATAAACAAAGCTATATATCTTGGATCATGATCAATGTTAAATAATTTAAGCTTTCTATATTTACCTTTTCCAGGGATTAAAATGGTTACAATTAATAATTTCAGGACAGAGAATTGGGTGTTTCTTTGAACACCATTTGATACCTTTATCAAAGAGCAGAACTTATGGATTTCCCGATTGTATCAAGTGTACTTGTGACTATCGATATTTAAGTTGCTGTTCGTAAGTATTCAGAAGTATACAGACTATGTGCTTTTCATTCCTTTTGAGTCATTATGTTTCGAACACATGTTCTGTGACAGTACATACGTCTTCAGTTTATATATGTGTAAAAGAAATCTGATTCTTTTTAGTGTATTCACTGTGTTTTGGAAAACATTACTAATTGAAATATCAATACATGACTGTAGCGTTTTCCGACATCTAGCTATTAATTCGACTCACAACCGTCCGGGGACCATCTTGAACTTACTATGAGGTATGAACAAATCATTGTTGAAAGCCTTATTATCAAGGTGAACAACAAAAGCGTTGTTTTGATTTTACCACGCATTTGTAGAGACTTTGTCTCGTGTGCATTTACTTCTTATCCTTTCATTATTAATGTAATGTTGTAAACTACACTATGCCTAAACTGAATAGCAAATAATTTAATACCAAAGTTACTGTACATTCAGCTTCTGCAGATACCCATTTCGACCACTTATGTCTCATCAGTGCAGATCAAATTACATGTTAAAAAGACCAAAACCAAAAGAGTTACAAAGGGCTGATGGAGATCAATTAACCAAAGGATCTGAATGAAAAACCAAAATGAGCTAAGGACGGTTTCATGGGAGTTCACACTGATTGCCAAGTGTTTTGAATGTTGTGTTTTTTTTTATTTCTATGGTTATAGTCTAAAGCCATTGCTCTCCGTAGTGTACTCTCGTTTTGGCCATGTCTTTGGACTTCGATTTTTTTGTATATATCACTTATTTGTTCTACGGTATTTTATTGCTTTGTTGCTTTGTTTATTGTTTGATTATGGGGGGATACTTATAAGTATAAACAAATTATCTTAATTCTTACTAGACTGAATTTTTTCAGAGATTCGTAAAAGATCACAAAATAAAAGATGCAAGATCCTTCAATCTCATTTATAGATATATTGATAATGTTATGCATCTTATGCTAAATGGATCCCATTAATTTATCTGCAACAACTAGAAATAAAGGAAACGACAGAAACCACCATATCTACATCTTTTTTGGATTTGCATCTCGAATTTGACGAAAATGGTCATCTTAGTACTAAAATTTACGACATCAGGGACGATTTTAATTTCAAAATTATCAATTTCCCTAACACCAGCTTCTCCTGCTTACGTATTGTATGTTTCACATCTGATTCGTTACGCGAGAGCTAGCACAAATTAAACAGACTTTCTCATTAGACATAGTTATCACCGTTACCGCCTTATTAATCAAGGCTTCAAAAAATTCCGTCTCATACGATCATTAAAAATTCTTAAATAGATATCAGTGCCTTGTGGAAGAATTTGAAGTTTCTTTTCGAACTCTGAATCAAGATTCTTTCTTTACTTAATACTGGGATGATCATTTCTTTTAACTGTCTTTGACCTTTCAATGGCAATTGCTGTTGAGTTGCAACAGGACATTACCCCAATGGAAGGGGAGGTTTGACTAGCCATAAAACCGGTTTAACCCACCATTTCTTTTGAAATGCCTGTACCAAGTCAGGACTATTGCGGTCGACAATTTTTCCGGTGTTTTCCACCTGATTGTTTTTTTTTTTTGTCTCATGAACTTAACCTTCTATATCCACTATGTTCAGTAATCTTGTTCTTACCCCGTTTAGAAATTGTTTGATTTTAATGAACACGAAATGAATCCTGGGGTTAGAGAAGGGATACTTGAAAGTGTTTATTTTATATCCTTAAGACTGAATTTTATGTACACTGTGGCATTTGGATGGTTTGACTTTCTCAAAACAAGGTAAAGCCGACTGAACCATTTTTTTTAATTTCACACTTCTTATCCTACAGTGATCACGGAATTAGTAAAACAACGGCAATAGAATACGGAAGGAACAAAGTAGTGGTATGTACAAAAATCGAAGTTCAACGAAATGGTAAAAACGAGAAAACAGAAAACAATGACGTTAGACAACTACAAAACACAGCATTCAAAATAACAAATGAAACAGGTATTTTCATCGTATTTAATTTACTTGTTCCAAAATTTCTGTTGAGGTTTAGATTATATAACTATAATCATATCCATTCTGTCAAAATATGAATACATTTTAACTCAGTGTAGACAATTTTAAAAGGGTAAAAAATATGAAAGTGATGTACAAACTGTTTCATCCTTGGTGAGACATGTTCCCTAACCAGTTGATACTCCTTTGTCATGTGAATGGATAACTTTTTTTTGTTTATAATTCATTGCAGGATTGGTATGGAAATAAGACATTATGCTCCAGAATGTGAAGTTGTACAAGATGGATGCTTCCAAAGGGCAGTTTTAAAAAGAAATCATTCTGAAGATTGTCCTTCGTTTGGAGGTGTTGGGAGATAGAATAAACAGTTTGGAGGCGATAAAATAAGCTGCATTATTTTTTATTATGATAAGCAAACATCATTCCAGTTTATGGAGAAAGTTTGCCTTCATTAACAAATTTATTGTTAAGGCCTAAGATTTCGGCCTAGAACTGTTTTCTGCCGTAAAATGTATGTGCTAAACTGACGCGTGCTAGTTCTATCGCCACCATGTTAATAACTGTTGTGATCATAATAAAAATAGCATTCAATAAAATAATGATATACTTTTATGCATGTATGATATACCATTACCCCTAACATGACAGTACCTCATTGCTGGATAGAAAACAAGTAGAAACGATCATAAATGTACGTATATAAAAAAACGAGACAGAATGGTACAAAAGTAACATTTCTTTTGCTATAATGTTCTTTTATAAACTGCAAAACTGTTTTATTTGTTCTGATACGTGTTATTTTATTGGAACCTTAGATATAAATTGTCAACATGGCCGTGTGCACGGCTATGGTGAATGAAAGGATATGGAGTAAATGTACATGAGACAAAGTCTCTACAAATACATTGTAAAAGCAAGCAAAAGAACAACGCTTTCATTGTTTTTTCTTCATCTTGAAGTCACTACGGCTATGTATTTTTACCATGTGTTTCAAATAATCAAGGCTTCAAAACAATTTCGTCTTGTACCATCATGTAAAAAGTTGATTAAGTAGAATCAATCCCTTCAGGAAAAAATGAAGTTTCAGTCCGAACAGTGATTCAAGACAAAGGCAGTAACAAAGCACAAGATTACATTAATCAAAGTCCTGAGACAAGACAAAAGCAAGAACATCAAAAGACGGAAGACCAAAGACACTCTACGCTTAAAAGAGATTTTTATACTTAGTACTGGGATTATCATTTCTTTTCACTGTCTATGACCTTTCAATAATGAAATTTAAGTCATGGTTCCTCATGTACTTAAATTCGGTTATCGCGGTGGTACATTTTGTAATCTTTATAACTGGTATTTAGCTGTATCACGTCTACGCTATTTGATTGTGACGTCACCAATCGATCGTACATGTTTAGATCAGAAGATCAACTGTACGCCCGACGAATTGATTTGCTTGAAAAACAGAAGAAGATCAAATATACACACAGGGAGTAAAGAAATTTTGTTTTGTTTTAAAACAGATAGGTAAGGTGTGATAACATTAAGCCTTTTAAGGCTGTTTTATGAACGAAAAGGCTAATTATTTAGGGAAATAAGCCACATTGCATCACCTCCACGTGGCTTAACGTTTCTAGATGCCAAGCTTTCACGGCAATATTCCATTTAATTTTCGTCTTATTTTGTTGAACTTAAAATTTTGTGGACACAATTTACCATCATAAACTCGGTAATGTCAGATTAATTGCTCCTCAGTTCCTTGTTCCTTCGGTATTCTACTGCCGTTGTTTCACAGGCATGGATCCAGGCAAAAGGGGAATTCCAATTTGAAATTTAGCCGAGTAGAGCGAGGCGCGAACAATTTTTGGGGTATTTCTTAATAAAACATCAGGATATTCATTCAAAAATTACATGATTGTCCAGACAAAAATGGGGGGTTCCAACTCCCGGAACCCCACTCTGGATCCGCCAGTGCAAATACACCTTTCGCCTGGCCTAGGCATACATACTCACCGGTCACATCTTTTCATATCTCAGACAGTATAATAAAAAAAATCAGACATGTATGGTGTCAAGACTTTCTTCAACCACTACACAGCAAGTGATCGGCTCATAAATTTTTCAAATTTTTACATATCACTACCAAAACCCTTACAACTACAAAATGTACACTTATAAATTGGGCACATACATTAAAAGAAAAAAATCTGTAAGCGAATATAATTTGATATCGGTTTACCGTTGAAAATTCTCATACAAAACTCCAAACATCTAAATTAACAGTACACCAATATGAGCTTGTCGTCCGACCAAAGAACGCAAAAAATTATCAATCTGTGGGCATCTGATTGACCTCGTATTTATAAACATATATATATGTATGGCCCGAGTGTGTGTTATTGAGTGGAGGTCCAAAGATGACAAAATGTTTCCGAAAAGTTTCAGTCAGTTTCAGTCTAGTTTGTTGTCTACAGTTGACCCAGAATTCTGGCTTACAGGACACAATAATCCTTTCAATAGTCAGACTTGTTTAGGGTATATACGGATATTGGATGCAACTTCGGTATTTTTTGTATTGGATATAATTTGAGACTAAACTGGCAGGGATATTTGATATTTCGATTATAGGGATATGGAACATTTCAATAAAATTATTGAGATAACTTCAATTTTCAAAGAGATATTTCTGTCCAGATTTACTTATATATGGGACATTTTCATAAAATGTCCACTTTTGCCTATTGAAAAAAACAGAAAAATAAACTTCTTCGAACCAAAAATTAGATAGTACCTGTTAATACCTGAATATCAGTAGACACTAAATTAAGAGTATGCAATCTTAAACATCAACCTAAGTGTGTAGAAAGGACATCCAAAGTAAGCAGGTTACATCAAAATGTCCAAATTTCCTCTTTCAAAAATGAGAAAATGTTTTTTGTAATGATATTTTTCGCAGTATCTGGAACCGCAGATATTTAAGTACTAGATAACAATAAGATTCATCAACAAAATCACAAGTAAAGCACCACAAGCATACTTTTAACGTTTGTGACAGAAAATTATGAATATACAATTTTTCAATTGTCAAATTCAAACGACAAAAAAACCATGCAATAGGAAATATCATTCAAGCATCTAAATTACTCATCTTGTCCCTTCAGTATTGTATCAAGCAGATACAATTTCTTTACAGATTTTCTAATAGAAATTAAAAAAATGTATGAAAATGTCCACTTTGCAACGGTCCACTTCGCAACGATTTTGTCCACTTCGCAACATTTACGAGGTGCCGTTACGTAGTGGACATAATCACACATTTAGCTGTCAAATGCGGATAAAACCTGATACTCTTCTTCTTGTTTTTATATTAATTGCCAGCAAGCATGCATCAGAATTCTTGCAATTTATTCTTATAAAATTTTGTGGTAGCGGTACAGCAGTGTGTCCAATATACTAAGAGGTTTTGTCCACCACGCGACGTCCTTAAAGCGTTGCGAAGTGGACCGTTGCACAGTGGACATATTTACATGTTACTGGCGATTTCTTCTTTGTCATGTGTCCTAGAACCACAATTCAACAATTACCGTACAATGCACAAGGTTAGTTATGATTATTATGAATTTCATGATTTTTTTTTACGATGGGCGTCTCTTGGAAATATTGACCGTTGCGAAATGGACAAGAAAAAAAATACGGTGTCAACTGTGCCAACAAATTCAATCACATAAGAATAATGGAATGTAACATATCTGTTGTATACTATTTTACAGATAGACAAGTAGATGGCGAAAGTTTCTATAGCAAAAAATGTAATCTAAATCACAGAACGAGCGCGCTGTTGACTATTCAGCGTTGGCGTTGCGAAGTGGACATTTTTCATTGGACGCCCATTAAAAACTGATTTGAGAAAATTTGTTACAACTACTCCCAATTAATGAACGCCTTTTTAATTGTTTGGATGTATTTCTAATACATAACAGTTAAAAAAAGTTAAACAAAATCAAGCATATTATACAAAAATTGGATGTTTGCAGATATTTTTCAGTGTGGACAGACGTTTTTGGCTGTTTTGGGGCACTTAAGTCCAAAATATTCTCAGATGTCCTATTCAAAATTAAATAAAATATTATGTCGATTGTCGAGCAGAAGCTTTATTTAACAACAACGAAAAAGAAAATAGAAAAATGTTAAAATTCAAAGAAAAACATGTACTGGACAAAAAAAATGGACTTTTTTTTTTAAAAAGTCCCATATACAGAGTAAAGGTCAGAACAACCGCTCCTTTTCCACCTTAAATCATATGGTTTCGTTATGATCCATTATGTAGGGAGCTACCATAAACATGATTTTAATTTTAGCCACATTTACATATATTGTTCTTGACTCCGCAGAGTGAAATCCTGTTCGAAAAACAGTTTACAAAGGTTAGTGTAACGAATTTAAGGTACTGACAAACGGGTCCGTCAAAGGTCGTGACCAAGACAAAATTTAAACACCGAAAAATTTGGTTTCAGGTATTAACGATATCAGGTGAAGGTTGGAGACTTGTAAAAAATTGAAGTTTACATTGTAATTTCATGCATCGACCACACATTTTGTAAAGTTGGAAAGCATTTTATAAAATATACCCTGTATTCGAAACTTGGTCGAAAGACAGATCTAGGAAAAGTGGATATTAAGACGCGTTTCGTCTCAGCTGATTTTGATTTGCTAGGAATTAAATTGTGTAAGTAGAAGTACGTTCAGGACTCGATACATCTAATAGATCATGATTATTTTTTTTTATCATGAGTTCAAATACACAAGAATTCTGTTTAATGTATACCTTTAGGTTTTTGTAAAGAGCTCGGGGTACAAATAAAAATAAAACATTGGGGCGAACAACAACATTACTGTCCTTAACCTAAGTTAAATTATTGATTCTGAATCCGTGGTCATAAAAACATTTAAAAAATCGTTAACAAAACGATAATTTATATAAGAAATTAGAATCTATCGTATGGTTGATGTCATTCTGCACAAAAAGCTATACTATCATCGGTGGCGTTTCTGCTAGGTTCTATGATCTTATATTGTCAGTAAATGCCCGTATTAAGAATTAGACCCAATTCAGATTCCAAAACAGACTTCGGTGCCGACTATTACGGTCTCTGGTTCAGTGTTGCTGGTGTTGGTAGTGGCAACATTGCATTAGTTTCTATGATCAACCACCCAAAATAAACTAATACGACACTTTCGAGAAAGGAACTCTCGTGTGATTGAGGGCGGAAGCGATCGCCTCTGGTACCAGTGGGACGGAGTGATTGACTTGTTGAAGTAAATACATTCCACAGAAAACACAAAATATTTATGAAGTTGATGTGTATATTCACCAGCCCAGTAGTCAGTACTACGGTGCTGACCCGAAAACCGGTTATATTTGAAACATTACAATATCTAATTTTTTGTAAATTTTGTTGAAAACTAAGGAGTAACTCCCTCAAAAGCTCTGTCCTTAGCTGATTTTGGCTTTACATTTAGATCAGTTTGGTTATTTGTTCTCTATCAGTTTTTAAATATCTTTGATTTTCTGGTTTCCCAATCGTTTAGATTTTATCTGCATTGAAGAGACATTAGTTGTCGAAATGCGCATATGCAGAAAGTAAATTCATAGTAACTTCGGTATTCAGTTATTTGTTCCTACATGACAGTTCTTGAGCAAGGTTTTAATTGGCCTGAGGCGCTACAACGCTTCAGTGTAGACCACCCTTAGCTCAACAGTGTTCATTAATGAGGGATTCCCTCTAAAGGAATAGACCATTTGCCAATTCAAACGGAATTCCCGAATTTGACCTCGCGTTTTACAAACTTGGACAAAGGGAAGCAACTCTAGACCGGACAAACACGGTTAGTTTCCAACGTAAACTAACCAAAATGTAAAAATTATTTTCTCTTGACCTGTAAGGATTCCANTCCTCGACAGTTCTTGAGCAAGGTTTTAATTGGCCTGAGGCGCTACAACGCTTCAGTGTAGACCACCCTTAGCTCAACAGTGTTCATTAATAAGGGATTCCCCCTAAAGGAATTGGTGTATTAATTTTCCGTATGGTATCAGACTGGAACGCGACTCGGGCCCCATATTATGACGCATTTACTGTCTTTTGTGTTTCTTACTATGCCACATAGCGTACAATTCAAAGCTATCTACTTTGAATATGCAAAAAGATGAATAATGATTACAGACTTTCTCGCTTGACTACATCCAGTTAGTCTTGCACCGGAATTTTGGACCATTATTTTATACCTAATTTATGGATTAATTGCTCGGGTCAATCAGTTTCTCGTATTACGTTGCGGACATAAAATAGGGCGTTTCCTGTTTTATCGATTTTAGTCAAATTTTAATTTGGCAAATTATTTGCCAGTTTCTTTTGTCAGTTGTGTAACTAAACAGACATGGTCATATGTTATTCCTGAGCATAAGTTTTTTTTTTTCACAAAGTAAATTGCTATGGTGATACGACGCAATGCTTTATAACTGGAAAATGCTCGAAGGCGTTTGCTTGTTTTGACATAAATCAGTTAAAAATCATTTTATTATCCTTAAAAAACAATTAAGCTCGGATTCTATAAATACCATAAAATTGCAATCTGACTCCGTCATTTTTCCCTTAGTTCTATTCAAGATAGGCCTCCCATATCAGGCCTTTTTTGTCATTTTGATAGAAGGTAAAAAGTTGAATGCTTGTTTATGATTAACCAGTACAGATCGGAACGATGAACAAGTTCGTTGACCCCCCTCCCCCCTTTTCCCATTTTTTTTGGAAAGAAAAAAGTGACTCGAGAAACAGATTTTTCATTTGTTTTGAAAATGGTAGTGAACAACTTCTAGTTTCACACACCACATTATTTGTTCCCCCAATATTGCCGACTTACTCCTACAGGTACAAAAATGTACATGACAATGATGACATGGAAAGGTGTCGTCGAATATCGAACATGTGATTTGAGGGGAAGAGTATATGAGACATATCAATATCTTTATTTCAGACCGATGGAGTACACTTCACAGACATTTGAAATAATATTATGATTCCTAAACAACTTGCGCAATGGTCTTGAGTATTTTGTTAATACAATGTAATTTGAATGAAACTAACATTTCACTATCATAATACTATTATGGTGCTTGTGTATAATACAATGATTGCCACTCTTGTGCTGTAACAAAGAGTGTTATGATCTTTTGTATTGTTAGATATATAACATATTTATATTAAATCTGGTTTCATGGTGACTTCAAGTCGCAGGTGCATTTACTCCATATCCCCTTCATTGATTATTCAGTATAAACTAGTAAGTGTACACAATCTTGTTTCGTTTAGCATGTTTATTATTTTGTTATATCTCGTGAATTTAAATTTTCGGTATTTGGCCTACACTTAGCACTTCAGCAGCGATC
>MJUU01003943.1:19399-38649 GCA_002080025.1 Modiolus philippinarum | reverse complement strand
ACGGTGGCTTATAAGTGGTTTCGGACTCATCATCCTGTGTATCCCACGGTGATTCAAAATTCTTTCCGAGTCATCTGTGTATCCCACGGTGGCTCATAAGTGGTTTCGGACTCATCATCTGTGTATCACTCGGTGATTCAAAATTCTTCTCAATACTTACATATTTGTTTATTATCTATATTACATATTATCTGATTTTATATTATTGGTTGCAATATACGCAAACTGCGGTAACCAGTTTAGTTTATTATTATTTTTTCATTCGTTTTATATATACATACATATTTATTTATTATCTATATTACATATTATCTGATTTTATATTATTAGTTGCCATATATGCAATCTGCGGTAACCAGTTTAGTTTATTTATTATTTTATTTTCATTCGTTTTATATATACATTGAACAGAACATTGAATTATATTTGATATATATTTTATTTGCATATATAGAATTATGTTTATATATTAAAGCTGTGGCCAAATACCGCCAATACACTTGTTACTTATCTCTTTTGCCTAACCATCCGAGATAATGAAATTTAAGTCATGGTTCCTCATGTACTTAAATTCGGTTATCGCGGTGGTACATTTTGTAATCTTTATAATTGGTATTTAACTGTATCACGTCTACGCTATTTGATTGTGACGTCACCAATCGATCGCACTGTACTCCCGACGAATTGATTTGTTTGAACCCTCCCATCCCTCTTCTGTATTATATTAGATTTGTTTCTGCCGCGGTTTTGAATTTATACTTTCAGGTTCAGTTCCTGTCGTGTTTTGTGAGATTCGATAAGAAGTTACTACATTATGGACCTGTCGAGAGGATATCCGAATTGCGTGCAACTTAGATACTCCTATTGTATTTGTTTGGAAAAACTGCTCAACATTCGTTCAACTTCTCATTATAGTTAATATTTCAGAAGAGACATAAAAAGTGATTGGTACTGAGATGTCTCTCAAAAAACTGATCTGCATTCGCTTTTTTAGGATTCTTGTGTTAGATTCAGATTGAAGTTACCACATTTTGGACCAGCATAGGATATCCGGAATGCGTGCGACTTGGAGCCGCCTATTGTATTTGTTTCGAAAAACTGTTCAACATACGTTCAACTTCCCACTATTGTTATTCAGAAGAAACATAAGTGAATGGTACTGAGATGGCGCTAAAACTGCTTTGAATTCGCGCTTTGCAGATTGCTCTTTGAGACCCTAAGTAATCTGTATCATAAATATCTAAGCGAGCATTACCAGTATATCGTTACGTTTAAATGTAAATCGCAGCCTTGAATCATTTGGACAGTTTCTTTGACGACGATCCAAATGTCCATGGAACTCGAAAGTCTATTCAGGATGGCATAATCCGCTGCTTCAACTACAAGTCAGATGACTGTCTTATCCACATGAACATTTATAAATTGGGGGTTTCGGACTCATCGCCAGTGTATCCCATGGTGATTCAAAATTCTTTCTCAAGTCATCTGTGTATCCCACGGTGGCTTATAAGTGGTTTCGGACTCATCATCCTGTGTATCCCATGGTGATTCAAAATTCTTTCCGAGTCATCTGTGTATCCCACGGTGGCTCATAAGTGGTTTCGGACTCATCATCTGTGTATCACACGGTGATTCAAAATTCTTCTCAATACATACATGTTTGTTTATTATCTATATTACGTATTATCTGATTTTATATTATTGGTTGCCATATACGCAATCTGCGGTAACCAGTTTAGTTATTTATTATTTTATTTTCATTCGTTTTATATATACATTGAACAGATCATTGAATTATATTTGATATAAATTTTAATTGCATATATAGAATTATGTTTATATATTAAAGCTGTGGCCAAATACCGCCAATAGACCTGTTACTTATCTCTTTTGGCTTACCATCCGAGATAATAACTGCTGTTGAGTTACTACCGCAATGGAAGGGGGAGTTTGGCGACATAAAACCCACCATTTCTTTTGAAATGCCTGTACCAAATCAGGACCATGGCGGTTGACAGTTTTTCCGGTGGTTTTTCATCTGTTTTCTTTCTGCCCTATAGATTCTAGCTCTTGACATTCTGTTCGGTAATTTGGTTATTACCCCCATATTCTTTTCATATGACCTTAAAACAAATATAGTTGTATTAATTTATAATAGAGATGTAGGTGTCGTCTGTGTGCAGAGTAACCTTATGAATGGGTCAGAATGAGAAATTTCAGGATAATGTTTCCGAAAAAAACCAGGCAGACCGCATTCAAGTTGAAGGTTTGATGGCCAACTTTAAAAAAACTACGACTATTGGGCCAGTTGAGTCTTCTCGTATATTTGACGTGGAACATTTACTTTGTGTAAAGACTTTCAATTTTTCACGGGTTATGGCCCTGTATGACTTAGCAATTGTCAAGTTTGTACTTGGTATAAGCATTCCTTAGGATGTTGTTTGATTTTCCTGAGATATAATATCCCAAGGAACCAAAATCTCACTTTGACGTCAGTTTTGTCTTTGTCATCTTTTGTCATCTTTTGTGATACCTGTTAATTATATGTATGCTGGCTCTCTCATTTCCAAATTGTAAGTAGATAAAATCTCTCACACAGAGTATATAAAATATTTTCCTCCGATTTTAATTGGTTCTTGTTTCTTTTATTTCGTTTAAGTGAGGAAGGTTTTTATACCCCGCCACACGAAGTGTGATACCCTCAGTCGTGTGTCCGTCCGTCCGTGCGTCTGTCCTTCCGTCCGTCCCCGAAGGTTTCCGACTGATAACTTGTGAACGTAATAACATACAGTCCTCAAACTTGGTATGTAACTTGTTCACCACAAGACACACAGTTCAAGTTCGAATTTAGAATCTGAGGTCCAAGGGATTCTGGGGTTATACCCATTAATACTTTGAATTTTTTTGAAACGCGGCGAGGTAAAATGTAATGTACCATCACTATTTTTAATTTTTCTAACGGATTGTTCTGCTATCCGTTATCGTGTAGGTGACAGTACATTGTCCATAACAAATGCCAAACTGGAATTTATACTGCAATGAAACTGCGAATGAGAAATTATTAATATATTTGAACAAATGTATTCAAATCTTTGCTGTGTCCAAAACCTTTTACTCTCTTCAGGATGTATTCAAATTTTCCTGTATCAAGTTTTTCCGGAAACCTTTATTTTTGAAATTCGAAAACCCAGAAAAAAAATCTAAAAAAATCAGTTTTGAAGAGAAAACTATATGTCCGTGTGCATTTTTTGTGCTATCATCATTTGAAAACCCCTATTTTTGGTGGTTTTGCGCAAATTTCATTAATTTTGGTCTATTTTTGGGCCAGTTTTGGTAAAAATATCTGTCAAAGTATCCAGATTCTTAGATCTCATACATATGAAGAAATATCGCCAATAAAAGACATAGGTCCGTGATTATATAAGAAACTTTTGTTAGAAAATGTTGCTTTTTTTGGTCAAATTCAAAGCATCGTAAAATCTGTATAAATCAAGATTTTTCAAATTTTCCATCAACTTTACAGTCAAAAGTCATCATTCAATCACATCTTGAAGAACTTAGAAAAGATATCAAATTAATAAGATGCATACTTTCTTGAAAAATGATTTTTACTACCCCTGCCCCAAAACAGGTTAAATCCTGACTGAGATCAATGTTCAAATTTGGTAAAAAATGTTATTTTTTTTTATTTCTCAAAAACTACTGGTTGTAGGTACATAATTTTTGGACACCATTTGAAAGGGTCATTATATAATATCAATCAATAAAAAAAAATCACTCATACGGCAAGTTCTAAGAATTACTCATAAACGAGATTTAAACTAGACTGAAACCTCAGGAGAATACACCTTTGTCATCACGTTTCTTTACATACACTGTTATAATGTGCTCGTATCTTTCTTCACTTTATTTCTTTTATTACACTCTGTCAAATTAAACGACCTCTTGATTTATTCATAGAAAAATTTCACACTGGCATCACAAGTTTCATTTGTTTTCGAAAAAAGTCACTGAATCTGGAAATTACTATTTCATTTGCAATTTGACTAAGTCTTTTTTTTTTGCAATTACAGAGACATTGCATACCTGTCAATTTCCCCTAAATATTGGGATTTTCTATTCAGAATTTGAATATATCAGAAATGAAATATTTTTCCTGGCTTAATACAAATCAAGGATACAAATCCCTGATATAAATTTATTACGTGATGATTATAATGTCAGAAAGATGCTAAAATAGCAGGTAAATGGATTTGAAGCCTTCTTTATTGGTTATACATGTGTAATATGTAGGGGGTCAAGTTGTCAAAGCGCTAGATTTTGAACTTGGACAAGTCTCACTTCAGATCCGTATTTCGTAATTTTAGGGAGTGACACATAGTTTCTTGATAATAGCTTGATCACACACAGTGTTCCAGCTACGATTTAAAAGGGACAGGGCGCCAGTCCTGAGGAGGGCACTTTAGCGCGCTGACTGAAATAGAAATTTGGGCACTTACGTGCGATGACCGATAATTTAAAAGGCGTACAAAACACTATCTTTTATTATATCAGCAAAATACATTCATATATATTTATATGAGGGGGCCAGACCTTTTCAGTTAATGTGTTGTGGGCATTTTCAGCTAGTTGTTAACTGTTTTGGAGAAAATTTAAGATAATTAGCCTGTTAAAAAAACCCCTCCTGTCCCCTCTTATATATACTGGTAATATGTTAGTAGTGTAAACATGTTACTTTTGAGATAGATCAAGAAATAAGTTCTGTTCCATTGTCATTTATTTTCTCAAGGTACATTAATTTCCAAAAGAAAGCTGTAGGGTTAAACCACAAGGCAATCAGAGCATTTTTTGTGCTGATGCCATTTTACTCAAATGATTATTGAACGTTTTATATCAATACATGGAAAGGGCACTTATGTGTGGCAATTGTCTATTCAAAAGTTCGAAAGTCACAAGACTTCAGTTACCTATATCTCTTGTTTTATGGGGAATTTATCAGTATTAACTGGGGAATTCACAAAATTCAATCCTTTTCAACTTCACATAGTCCATTATGTGTCAACAAACTTCTATCGCGCGATTCACTTCCGGTAAATAGAGTCATTTTTTTTTGTCATTGGGGGCTGGGACTAATATTGGTCCCAGTTCGGGGCTATTTTTTATATGAAAAGTGATATGTATGTAGTCAAAATATTAGTTGGCCTTCTAGAATCGTATTTTTATACTTCACAATGCTTAATTTTAGGGTTTTATGTGAAAGTTCATTGATCTATATTTTACGCGAATTAATTAGAAACTCGGTAAACCGGTCGCAAATATTTTTGTCAGTTTGTGTATTGGGAAGTTGGTGGCCCGGGGAATTTGAATAAACAGTTTTTGTAATTTAATTTTGTATGAGTCAGAACTTGGCTGACAGCTTAAATAAGTGTTTTAGTGTTGTGTTAAATTGTCAGCTAAGTAGTAATTTGTCGGCCTCTTGTCAGGCTGCAGGACAAGAGCTGAATAGTCAACGAGTTCTATAAATTCGGCACCGATTCAGAAGATGGCAGATCGCAATACAGTACTAGACCAGTGCAGATAGGAGCCTGAAAACCACAAAACATTTAGCTTTAAATTATTATTTTTGGAAGTTCACCAGAAACTTTAGGTACTTTCTTAAGATACTATGGAAAGCAAATATTTTATAGAAACTATTTTTATAAAACGTTATTTTTAACTTAGTATAAAAATTGGAAAGGAATAAGTACAGCAGCCTTAAGCAAGATGGCGTTTAGTTACTTCCGCTCTGGAACCTTGTTAAAAATATTTGAATACTATATGAACATAGGAAATTATTTAAGAAATCGTTTTTATAATGTAAACTTGCTGTAGGTAATAACATATATGCGATCTCCCATCACACCGACGCCCCGATTTTACTATTTTACAACATATTTTTGGAGATTCTGGAAACTTAAAGGACCACTGGCTTTTGCTGGTGCCGGTACCAAGTCCNGCTATCCCGAGTTCCTATCGTTATTTATGTTTGTCTCTTGTTTTAATTATTGTTTTTCTGGTGCAGTTTGCTTGTGGATTGTGGCATGTGATTGTAGTTCCTGGCCATTGTAGGTGTTTGCTGTTTTCCTGTTTTTGTAAAGCTTGTTTTTAAAAGGAAGGCCAACATTCAGAGACTTCGTTAATGTTTGCTAAGATTTATATACTGTTATAATGGAATATTTATACTTGAAAACATGAAGACAATATATTATAATAACTTTTATTTAGTCTTGACTTGTATTGCAGATATGCTACATGTATGCTGAATACTGGTAGCATGGATAACCATTTCCCACTCGACCGTCTTTTACACATGTAAGTGTACTTGGAGTTGTCTCAAGAGTGAAAACCCTTATTAGCATTTTAAAAGGTTAGCAGGTATAATTTTGTAAAGTTAATATATGGTTCCAAAAACGGGAACTGTAATTAAATATTTTTTGTCTGTTGTGTTCAGTCGACTTTCCTAAGCAATATATAAATTGTCGAAATGTCCATATTCAGAAACTAAATTTGCAGTAACTTCGGGATTTTGTTATTTACTTTAAGGGGCCAATATCAAGAAGTTACAATTTAGTCCCTGGCAAAAATTTAATCTTACTCAAAGTCGTCCCTATAGCAGTCATAAAATGTTCGACCTAGGACCACTTGCTTTAGTCTTGAAAGTAATTTTCATAAAGGATATGGGGTAAATGCACACGAGACAAAATGTCTATTCAAATACATTCTAGAACCAAGCAATGGATCAACGTTTGTCCGAAAGTGATATGTCTGTCCCAGACAACAAGTTTAAGCCGATTATTAAAAAGTCTCTAGAAGAAGAGAGGGAGGGAATGACATTTTTTATGAAACACAAGTGCCTGTGATCAAATGTCTTTGATTCGAATTGGTTTTGAAAAACTTTCGTCCGAGTAGTTACTCAAATGCACATACATAATATTAAGTAATTGACCCGATGAAACATTTCTTGAACCTGAAGATTCTTTTTTGGTCTTTAACTCTGAGACGTAATCGCCATGTTTATTTTGCTGGACGAAACATATTCCTCGAATTAAGGTTCTTGTACTACTTTTACTATTGAACCGTTACTTGTAGATTCATCCATTAATTACAATCCATTGTGGATAATAATCCATAAAATTTGCATTGTATGGAGTTCGGAACCACCAAGTCTCTGTAGCTGGCCATTGCAAGTAAGTCACATTTTCACCTTTTAGCCACCCTACCAACCAACTAAAAGTTCATAGTTCAAAGTGTTGAGATAATATGATCACGAATAACCAACACGACCAGATCTTCTTCCGCCGTGTTATTCTCTTTTACATTACTTTTTCTTGACCCAGTACATTCCTATAGAAGCTACCACAGATATAATATTTTTTTTCATACCGCTTGGCTGCCTGAGAGGTATTTTGTTTTTGCTACTCCTTATCCAGCCTTTTTATTATATAGATATCCACGGCGAATATGAACACCAAATAGAGTTACTTCGCTTCTGTAAGAAGCTTTGTATTTTACATATATTTGTTTCAAAATAGTTTCGGCTATTGCTTGGATTTTGTCATGGAATATAAATTGTTTTCTTATTTCGGCTTCATAATCGTCAAAAATATACGATTGCAAATACTGGAGAATTCTGACGGAGGACGCTGGAGAAAATTTCACCATTCGTCTATCAAATGCAGATGCTTTCGTTTCACTGATAACGATGAAGTTTTCCAACTTGCAATCTGAATCTTTATCAACCGTATGCAACCGTAGATTAAAAACGCTCAGGTAAATCACTGTTTTCGTCAATCCCTTTTGATAATGCTATTGCATGTGATGATGCAGAGATAAACATGGGATTGCCCAACATGCCTTTGAATTAAGACACATGTTGAATGTTTTATTTTTTGATTTCGGACAACTGATCTCAAGGAGTTTATTTTCTGCACGCTTCTGTCCTACTAGATAAAAAGATAGTGTAACTGAGAATGAAAGTCATCACAATCGCAAGTGCAAAACCTGAAAAAAGTAATTGTTTACAAAGATTTTATTTGTTCTCTATCAGTCTTTCAATATAATTCGGTATATGGATTTCCAATATTTTGATTTTATCTGCACTGAAGAGACATTAGTCGTCGAAATGCGCATATGCAGAATCCAAATTAACAGCAACTTCGGTATTGTGTTATTTATTACCACTGGGTCGATGCCTCTGCTGGTGGACTGTTAGTCCCCGAGGGTATTCACCAACCCAGTGCCAGTACTTCTAATATATGGATTTCCAATATTTCGATTTTATCTGCACTGAACACATACTTTTTAAGCTTATGACATTTTGAATTACTGTCCTGAGTAAGCTACAGTCTCATAATGTTCGAAATTTCAAGACAAACTCACAAAATAAATTGATTCTCTTTAATTTATATCGATTAACAATTAGTATGCGAACACTAGGAATTATTAGTATGTAAACACTAGGAATAATTAGTATGTGAACACAAGGAATTATTAGTATAATTTAAATTTCCTGATAATCTCGTACGTAGACATATTATTTTTATAATTCGACTAATCAACAAAACCTTATCAATTTTCTTATTAAGGGACCGACCATTTAACCTGAAGGNGGGGGGGGGGGGGGGGGTTATGGTTTTTTTCAGGACAAATTATTTATTTTTTACACGCGTATCAACAAAATATTTTTTTTCAAACTTAACATTATTTTTTTGGGCAGAATGCCTCCTTCAAAAAATTTTTTTCATCATTTTGGCAGCCAAAATATTTTTTTTTCACATAAAATCATATCCAAAATATTTTTTTATAGAAAAAAACCATAGCCCCCCCTTCAAGTTAAATGGTCGGTCCCTAAACTAAATTACGATTTTTAACGATAAAATTGCAAAAAAAAAAAAAAAAAAAAAAAAAAAAAAACTTTATAGAAAAATGTTGATTCTCTCATCAAGCTGATATTATAACGAATTTTTCCGACGATCCAATTTTTTAGATAAATAAAATGTCAACAGGTTAACATATATGTAATACAGTAATCACGAAAATTTTGTTTTGATAACACTTTCAAACTTCGTTCTGAAACGAATCAAAAATTGATATTCCCTGATAAAACCAGACTTCCCTAAATATGAAATACAGGGGCGGATATTATAGTTTTCAAATCCCAATATAAAATTATATATTTGCATACCTACTAAAGGAAATCCAAATTATGGAAAATATGGAAAATTTTAACTCACTCCAGTCCTGCGTTATAAAATCACAAAAATGCCAGGTAAATTATTGTCATGCACATTTAAATAATTTAGAAAATTTCAATGATTAGGCAGGTAGGTAGGATTCAAATAATTCAAAAGCAATGGTTTTCACAAGACTAGCAATAAATCTTCCTTTTACTAGGAGGTTTAAAATACTATCAAGTTGGTTCAAAACAGTTCTAATTCTAACGAAGAGAACAGAAGGCATATTTCAATTTTTATATATAGCCAGATTTTATTTCTACTATACACCAGCCATTTCTGATTGAGTTCTATTTTTTAATTTATACTACATGTAGCTGTTATCAATTTATTATTTCCATGTAAGTCCTATCCATTATTTGTTCTCTATCAGCTTTATTTTCTTGACAATTCAAAGTGAAGAAGAAAATTTAAGTTTATGGTTCAAAAGACTAGGAAAAAGTCATCATTTCAGTTCATATAATATTATAGAAAAGATGGCGACGTTTTACGGCGTTTTCTCAGTCAAAAAATAAAATAAATAAATGTCGTATTTTCACCAATGAAAATGAAAGATTTGTTGTCACTGTAGGAAGCGACGTCAAAATACTGTTAAGGGAGTATGAGCGTCAGATTTCAGAAGCATTCCATATTCGTCTTGCGACCGAAATACGATAATTCATTCATACGTCTTTTATAGTGGAGCAACGAAATTCAAAAAGGCGTCTAGCTTAGGATTTTAATCAACACACCTAACATCAGGCTATATTATACATCATTCGAAAGGTCCATTTTCACCGTTCGTCAAATGTGGAGGTGGTCACGATTTTTTTTAAATGAAGGTCAAAGGTCAAACTTTGAAAACTGTGTAGACTCATTTCAGTCACTTTCAGTCCTGAGTTTCAACGTGAATTTGAAAAATTAACATTAATGCTTATACATGTCTACATTGACATATTTATTAACCATTGACAACAATTATGATCACCTTTCTACATAAAGCGAATCAAAGGGGGTGAATTTATGAGCGGGGGTCCAAAAACATGACTTGCTCTCTACATAAACATTTTGTGAAATGACCTTGACCTTTTGACCTTTGAGATTTACATAAAAATTAACGACATTCTTTGAGGATGTTTTTAGTCAAATGATACCAAGAGTTTATTGGTCATACATCAGACAATTACGCCCATAATTGACCCTTAAATTAACTTAAAATCTCAGACTGTATTACTCTCTTACATTTAAGTAGTCTCTTGTTAGGCAAGTACATAGGAAGATTACTAACCGCGACAAGGTCACAGGCAATACCGCAGGAAGTTTTTAGTTTATAAAGTAGGTTTATTTATATATTTTTGGGTGATTTTTAGTACTTTTTGTACTTTTTTGAAATTTGTGTTTTTCCATATCTGTCTTTTACATTTTGTTTTCATATAAACATTAGAAATACAAAAGACATTTATGGAAACGTATTTTTAAAACTTTATAAATTCCTTTAATGTTTTTATTTATTTTTTAGGGGAGAAGGTGTCTTAATTTTGTTTTCAAATCAGGTGGCAGCGAAGATCACTTCACAGACTGTCACTACTATTTACTATGTACTATACGAGTTTTTCATATCATTATGATTCATCTTCATCGTCATTCATGTTGACATTAGATTTTTACCATGGTTTTTACAATATTAGTACCTTGACAAAGACAAAGTTCTGTGCAACTGAAAAAGAACTGCTCATGACACAGGCATGTCTTGCTAGATAGACGATGTACTGTCTCTTAAAAATCCAAGATTTAAGGAATATTTACACCAGATCTGTCCAGATGACTAAAAGGAGACTACTGATAAACCTACTTTAGCTTCGTACCTAGGTAGTTCTTTAGTTGCATATTGATGAAGATGTACGTTTGAAATATAAGCTATATGACAAACGTCGTGATTTTAACTTCCCAATTGTGACCTTTCCTTTTCTAAGCAGCAATATACCTACATCTCAAGCACATGGAGTGTATATTTCACAGCTGATTCGTTACTGTCGAGCATGTAGTTGGCTTTCTATATTATTCGATTCAAATGCTGCTGATGAGTAGTTACTCCTTGAGACACGTGTACAGCATAACGAAATTCACTGTTATTCTGTAACTTTTGTAATTTTGTATTTTGAAACCACTGTGTCGATGAAACTGCTGGTGGACTAGACTTCCCAAAGGGTATTCACCAGCCCAGTAGTCAGACTCGTCTGACATGAAACTTTACCACATAGCGTTTTATATATTTACTGTCTTTTATTAAAATTCTAACCCCTTTAAATATTGAGGCGTTATTCCGTGTATTGCATTCGGTGCATGGATGTCCTTGGTAATGGAATTGGTCTACCATATCTACATTTTCGGTAAGGAGTTCATTTAATGTGTACTTCTATCTATGTCTTGGATTATGGCTTTTTATATTATTCGATTCAAATGCTGATGATGATAGGTTACTCCTTCAAACACGTGTACAGCATAATGAAATTCACTGTTTTTCCGAAACTTTGGTGTTTTTATATTTATACAGTGAATTTTTTAAAAGAGCAGAAACACTGTACCAGAAGCTGCTGAGTCAGGTATTTTTTTGTTACTTTAATACCTCCAGAAATTCTATGGCCGTCACCATGATATCTCTGAAAGATATTATGTGTCGGTGTCCCAGATGAAAACGGACATTTTAGCTAGATTTCAAGTACTCACTGATTGGACTTAACACAGGATTGACTCACTGATAGTGTTATGGGTGCCACTGGCGAGCAGAAAATGCTTACCGTTCAGGAGCAACTGATGTCACACTTTGTTTTTATGGGACTACCGGTGTTGGTGATTTTGTTTTATGTGTTGTCTTGTATATCATACTGTTACATTTTAGATTTGTAGCCGTAAGTGAAGTTTGTGTCACCGATTTGTCCTTGTTAATATTTAAAAACTATAGTAATTTGCAAGAGTTTTCAAATTTTTCCCTCAGTACTGTTTAGGGTTTACAGAGAAGTAACACATACCATGGATTTATAATTGGTTTCGTATAAGGGCTAGAAAATATTTAAATACCAAAGTTACTGTGAATTTATTTTCTGCATATTCGCATTTCGACAACTTATGTCTCTTCAGTGCAGATAAAATCTAAACTTTTGGAAGAACATTTACTCAAAGATGTTCAAAAACTGATAGAGAACAAATAACCAATATAATCTAAATGTAAAGCCAAAATCAGCTAAGGACAGAGCTTTGCATGAGGGAGATACTCCTTAGTTTCAACAAAATTTACAAAAATTTAGATATTGCAAGATTTCAAATATAATCGGCTTTCGGGTCAGCACTGAAGTACTGACTACTGGGCTAGTGAATACCCTCGGGGACTAAATGACATGTACTAATCTGCCATTAAAAACAGTAAATGCCAAATGATCGTGTTACCGGTTTCGCCAGCGGGACAGGGACATGCTTACCCTTTCGGAGCACCTGATGTCACTCTCGGTTTTTATAGGAATTCACACTACATAAGTGCCTTAGTCCTTAATGTTGTGATTTGTAGACGTTTCGTGCCCCTGTCTTCTGTATTCTTGTATCATATATATATATATCGACTTTGTTTTTTGTTATAACCACAATCTTTGTTCCTTCAGTATTCGAATGTCGTTGTTTGCTACATAAGTTTCTATCTTTACATGTGCAGATTAAATCTTGCAGAAAATCAATATACATTTTCCTGGTGAACAATACTGCTTCAGGACCTTAAGCTCCTTTCCGCCACCAATAGATATACGGTTACCTGAAGGGTTGTTTGGCAATGTGCCTAGACATCCAATTTTGCTTTCCACACAGATCTAACAAGTTAAGGGCTAAGCTTGCTACCTGCAAGGAGTTAAGTTTGTTTTCACTCCCACCTAGCGAATCAGCTTTTATTCGGTATGCGCTATGGATGTTTACTCAGAAACAGATATTGATGTCTAGCCACATTGCCAATACATCTATTAGTTCAACGTATATCTACGGGAAAATGACGTCTGATTTTCTGCAAGATTTAATCTGCAAATGTAAAGCCAGAAACTTAGATAGCAAGTCATGCCTGTGTTATGACCAGTTATGACTTGAGTTGCACAGAATTTTGACCTTGCCAAGGAACCGAATTTTGTGAAACCCTTTCTGTTATGACCAGTTATGACTTGAGTTGCACAGAATTTTGACCTTGCCAAGGAACCGAATTTTGTGAAACCCTTTGTTAATGACAATGACCGCGAATTGGAATGATATGGAAAACTCGTATAGTACACAGAGTAGTAATGATGATCTGATGAGTCAAATGCGTTGGAACGTGTACATTTACTTTTTCTCCAATAGAAAATGAATAAATAAAAAAAAACATAAAAAATACAAGAAATATATTGGTCTTTTTTTTAAATGGGTTTCATTAATGTGTTTTTATTTCTATGAACTAAAATAAAATATTTTTATAAAAAGTGAAGAAATATGGAAAAAATATGAAAAGTACTAAAATCCCCAAAAATATATATAAATGCATTTTTAAAAACTAAAAACTTACTGCCATATTGTTTGTGACCTTTTTGTGTTTGAAGGCTACCGACGGCATAATTTATTTCGTCTCATTAACAAGAAATTACTTTTATATACATTGTATGCCGGTTCGTAATCATGGTAATTGTCAGCTTTGAAGTCAATTTTATGGTCAAAAATGAGTTTAAGTTTTCAGAAGAATGACCAAAAAAGTCTCGGATTCATTTGACTAAAACATCTATATAAACTGTCGTTGGAATTTATGTTAATCTTAAAGTTCAAAAGGTCAAGGTAATTTCACAAACTGCTTATATCGAGGGCAAGTCGTGTTTTTTTTTACCTCGTTCATAAATTCGTACCATGTGGATCGTTTTATGTAAAAGGGTGTTCTAATTGTTAATAATGGTTCATAAACATATTATTGTACACATTTATAATTCTTAACTTCACGTTGAAATTATTGATTGAAATGTGACTGAAATGAGCTGACAAGAATTTCAGATGTTTGACCTTTGACCTTCATTAAAAAAAATCGTGACCACTTCCCAATTTGACGAACGGTAAAAATGGAAAGAGAACAAAATTTCCTTTCGAATGATGTATAATTTAGCCTGATGTTAGCTTGGTTGATTAAAATCATAATAATTTGACTATTAATGCGTTTTGCAGTCACTCATTGAATATAAATATTAAATATATCTTTGTACTCATAGTTTGTTTTTGTGTCCAGTGGCAATCAAATTGTAATTAAAATTTATTAATTTGTAATTACAAATTAAAAAAAATTGTGTTGTGTACAAATAAATTGCGCTGTGTCCCTAATAAGCTTCTGTACCTATTGTTGTCTTCCTGGTTTCATATGACAAACAGAAAATATGAATCTTATTATCATAAAAGTGCAAATCAATGACCATGGTGTATGTAGATTAGGGGTACTAACAACATTACCGAACAGAATTATTAGAAGCGAAAATCCAAATGACAAAAAGTAGTTACAATTTTCCTGACTTGATACAGTCATTTCAAAAGAAATTTGAGGAGGGAAACCGGTTTTATCGAACTCGACATCACCATTTGTAGACCGCTATGGGATATCTGTTTACCAGATGACAACAGATTTTCCCCTTTAAAGTCATTTAAAAGCTTAATTATTGCTTCCTTTACCGGATTTGGCCTTACTACCGGATTTGACAGGTGTCTTATAAGAAGCAGGAGATGCTTCCTCTACCAGTGCACTTGCTCTTACCCATGGTTTTTTTATTGGGCCCGTGTTGTTCATCTTTGTGTGTGTGTATGTGAGTGTGTGTCATTCTGTGCCATCCTCGTGTTATGTATCTGTTTCTTTGTTGTTTCTGATGTTGTCATTGTCATCGGACTATTCGTTTTGATTGACGGTTCGGTTCTCACTTACTTTATGGCATTCACATTGCGATAGTGGGATAAAAGTAAGGGTACACGGTTTTCGTTATTCGCCATGTAAACCCTATTTATTTTGTAGCAAATCAAAATATGTTTGAAATATTGCATGTCTGTCTTCACGTGAGCAGAAAATACTTCAATCATACTTTTGCTGTATAATTAAATATGCCTATATACATGCGTATTTAAATCTGAGATAGAAATTATTCACTGACATTGTTTTTGTGCAAAATAATTTTATTGTATATCGCAAAACGCAGGGATACAACATCAAGACAGTTTTTTTTTTTTCATTTTTCATTTTTATATTGAAAACCAAAATGATTATCCTTTTATGTTTATGTATATATATACAATAATATCCAAATAATATGCCTCGTTTTCTGGTCATTTTGTATACGTCCAGTCTTGTAATTAAACATTTTCCTTGTCGGGTCCTGGGGCAATGCTTTACAAGAGGAAGTGCATGACAATTGTAAAACTTGGACAAATGATACAAATCTAATGGTCAAATATTGACTTCCGGATTTTGAGTATCAAAATGATTCATCTTGCAATCTCATAACTCAATATGTTTTTATTTCCAGAGAATTAAACAAAGATTAAACAAACCTTGAAAGGATATGGAAAACGCACACAAAACAAAGCAAAACAATGGAATAACTCTCTTTTTTATGTTCTTCATCTTTAAGTCACCATGAGGCCTTCAACAATTAGCTTTTTATAGATTTCAGATATTGCAATTTACAAATAAAGTCAGTTATAGATAACCTATTTCGAACACATGTAAAGGTACAAAACAAAAAAGGTTTGGTTGTAAAGACTAACAACAGTATATGAAAACATCCTTCGTGAAACATATGCCATAGTTCCCTAAAGACATGTTTACCATATTCGAATCGTATATAAAATCAGATTGCACAAATACAAAATTCTTGATTAATTTAAGGTAGCGCGGATAGACTTAAAACTAGAGGCTCTCAGGAGCCTGTATCGCTCACCTGGCTTTCAGTTACCACAATCAAGCTAACATTGTAAGTTATACGGTTGAACTTAAGTCTCTCAAACGCCACCAATATCTTGAACTGTATTTACTGTCTGATGGTGTACTATAGTTCTTTGTTGGGCTTTTTTGACAAAAAACGTACTTGCTTAAGGCCCAGTTTCAACATCAGTTTTGAAGTTGAGACATCATTTTCAAAATGGCGGTCAACAACAATTTTAAAACCATATTTTAAGTTACCAAATCAATATTTATTTGGAAACCAAATTTCATTGAAATAGGACAATGTTGAATTTCCCCGCCTTTTTTGGAAGCCATTTTGAAAACGGCGGTCAACGAACAATTTTCAACATTTGTTTTGAAGTCGAGACATCAAAATCTATTTGGAAACCAAATTTCATTGAAATTTGACATATTGAATTTTCCCGCCTTTTTTTGCGGCCATTTTGAAAATGGCAGTCAACGAACAATTTTCAATGCCGGTTTTGAAGTCGCAACATCAATATCTATTTGGAAACCAAATTTTATTGAAATCGGACAATGTTGAATTTTCCTGCCTTTTTTGTCAACAATTTCATATACCAGTTTTGAAGTTGCCACAGCATGGCAAACATTTTCTCAATTTACACTTAACCTTCATCTTCTCTTGTTATGGAAATAAAAGACGACAAAATATGAAAATTTAAAAATTACGTGAAAAAGGGCAACAACTCCTACAAGGGTTTTGGATTTTCTTCAAAATTTCAGGGTGGGTAGATCTTGATATGCTGAACCTTTCTGCAATTTACACTTGACCTCTATCTGTTACACTTTTTGAAATAAAAAATAAAATGTATTAAAATTTAGAAAATTTTACGGAAAAAGGGCAATAACTCCAAAATTGCAGGGCTGGTAGATCTTGACATGCTGATTATTTTCACTCCCAATCAGATTTTTTTTATATCTATAACGGTTTTCGTGTTATTTGCCAAAAAAATGCAATTTACACCTTTGTTCTATTTTAAGTAACAGCAGACATGTTGCTTGGTTTTCGGACTAATCGAACACAATTTTGAAACTGTTTACCCTGGTGATGATTCAGATCAAGTTAGGTAACAATTGGCCCGGTGGCTTAAGAGGAGAAGATTTTTAAATTGATGACAAAAAGTATCAAATTTCTTAAATTTGACCAATACAATAACTCCTATATGGGTAGTCAGATTTTTTTTTTCTCAAAATTTCAAGGTGGGTAGATCTTGATACGCTGAACATTTTTGCAATATATCTGTTATAGTTTTTGTGATCAAAATAAAGAATATCAAAATTTAGAAATTTTTATGGAAAAGGGCAATAACTCCAAATCGGGTTATCAGATTTTCTTCAAAATTGCAGGGCAGGTAGATGCTAATTATTTTTATCTCATGTCAGATTTTTTACATCTGTAATGGTTTTTGAGTGATTTACCAAAAACAATTTACCCCTATGTGCTACTTTAACTAACGGCAGCCATGATGTTTGGTCCTCGGACTTATCGAACACAATTTTGAATCTAGATACCCTGGTGATGATTCAGGCCAAGTTTGGTTAATATTGGCCCTGCAGTTTCAGAGGAGAAGATTTTTGAAAAAAGTTTACGACAGACGGACGGACGGACTCCAAGTGATGGCAATAGCTCACATGGCCTTTTAGACCAGGTGAGCTAATAAAAAGCCATATTTATTACAGTCACTGAGCTTGTTTTCTAGAAGAAGCTAGACTTTTTTAACATAGACTATTTAGCGAAATATAATGTTTTCATTTTTTAAAATACGAATAAATAGATTTTGATAGTATGTAGGAATGTGTCTATTGTGTATTCACTTCGGCATTATGATTTGAAAAATTGGTTGCCGATCATATTATTAAAGAATTTGTGAAGAAGTGATTTCTATATGAAATACCGAGCAGTTTCATAAAAAAAGACGTTTTCCTAAGCCTTCATTCCAATTTAAATGTGCAATTCCAATGATTGCAAATTTAGTGCCGCCATTTTTGAGAGCATAAAAATAGTGTAAATAACGAAAATGTGCGGAATTTCATGGGACTTTCGAAAATCATCTTATTATCCCCGTACTTTCGAATGAAAGTTCGGGGATATTGTCGTTGGCTCGTCCGTCCGTCCGTCCGTCCGTCCGTCTGTCCGTCACAAATCCTTGCGACGCGAATTCCTCCTACATTTTTGGATTTAGGGTTTTAATTTTTTATAGAACTGTTGCATATATGCTGCAGATGCGCGATAAGCTTTCGGATTTTTGATATTGGTGTTGGTGCAAACAAGAGGCCCCAAGATGTCCATTTTGACACATGTGGCATGCCACGCGAACTCCTATTACATTTTTGGATTTAGGGTTTTAATTTTGTTGTAGAATTGTTGCATATGGTCTGTAGATGCGCAATAAGCTTTCGGATTTTTGATATTTATCTTGATGCAAACAAGAGGCCCCAAGATGCCGATTTGACAAAGACCACAAAATGTGGATTGTGACACATGTGCGATGTGACGCAAACTCATCGTACATTTTTAGATTTATGGATTTAATTTTGTTTTCAGAATTGTTGCATATAGTCTGTAGGTGCGCAATAAGCTTTCGGATTTTTGATATTTATCTTGATGCAAACAAGAGGCCCCAAGATGCCGATTTTACAAAGACCACAAAATGTGGATTGTGACACATGTGGGATGTGACGCAAACTCATCCTACATTTTTAGATTTATGGATTTAATTTTGTTGCAAAATTGTTGCATATAGTCTGTAGGTGCGCAATAAGCTTTCAGAATTTTGATTCCGGTTCCAACTTTGGTAGATTTCCTGAAAATGTCAAAGACTGATATTTTTGAACATTTTGGCATATAATCTTATATTTTTGCAAGTGTTTGGAAAAAATAAAAATTCTGAAATCTTAGAATTCGAAAATGTGATTCCAATTTTGGTAAATTTCTTGAAAGTGTCAAAGACCACTTATTTTTTGGAATTCTACCTAGCAACAATACTGTTAGGATTTGTTTCCATTAGGGC
>MJUU01003943.1:0-11379 GCA_002080025.1 Modiolus philippinarum | reverse complement strand
CTTTTACAAATGCAGGGTAAAAACAAGCAATGGACTCGTTTTCATTGTTGTTGATCTTGAAGTCACCATAAGACCTTCAACAATGAACATAGAAAGTTAAAGACGACCCGTAGAACCGGTCCAGTGAGCGTAATTCATCCAACTCGAACAACGATACATCTATGTTTCTTATACTCAGGGATGCGGGATCGTACAAACAATAATAAAATGTTCTTACAATCGATTTCATCACATATCAAGAGCATATTTAGACAGAAAATATATAAAAAGGGACGTTTTCTTTTGTATAACGTCGGTTATTCTTCGACTTTATTTATCTTGTCTATTGTATTCTGCTGCATCATTTTTGATAAACAATTATGGTCTTTAATTGAGGGTAATATCAATAATTATTTAATCAAGAAAAGGCTATTTTTCCGAGGTCGGATAAAGGCCATAACTGTATCATTATACTGAACTATTTGATGATATCAGTATCTAATTCAGGAATATTCAAATGTGTGCTGCAGAAGTGGAGTTCAATACATTAGAATTACAAAATACAATGGAAGTCGTCCCAGTTCTGAAAGGTCTGCAATGTTTTTACTTTTCTTGCTTATTGGAAGGATAATTATGTATATATAAACGAAATTTTAAATGAAGATTTTCGCATGGGAAATTCTTATAAATATCATCAAATGAAATTCCCTCTTTTTTTTTTCCTTTAGATGTTAATGGTATTAAAAGCACCCCATACTTCAATTTCATATAACAAAATTGGTGTAATAGTATGATCAAACACATACCTATACCTATGGATACCTATACATGTAGATCTTCAGAACGCTGGCGTTCCTGCGCCACTGTATTCTGCTCTATTTCTGCTATTCATAATTGCTTGTGTCTACTCCAGTTCTAAACATGTAGTCAGCTTCAAAGTAATATAATAACGGTTGCTTCGCCCAAAATCTGTCCAATCTTTTTTTAAATGTGTTTAACTTAGTTGCTGAGACCACAATTTCAGGAAGATTATTCCAGATATCAACAATAAGTACTTTCTTATATCCAGACGACTACGATGCTTTGTCAATTTTCTCTAGTGCCCCCTTGTTGTTGTATTAGAAGGGGGGGCAAGGGGGTCCCATAACAGCCTCACAGCAAAATTATTTTTCCAATAACAGATAACAGATAATTCAAATAAGTGATAACAGCTAACAGTGTATATCAAGTCAATAACAGCTAACATATAAATGTAAAACTTGGATAACAGTCATCTTATTCAATAAAACTTTCTTGTGGAGAAGATATACATTCATAGGCCATCATTGTTCATCATAAACATGTTCATTGTCTTCATTATCAACAAGTGTGGATCGTATTGCAAGGCAATACTAAGTCCCCTACCGGTAGGACAAGGCATTATTATGCTATCAAAAATGGTAAAATATGTTTTCTAAGTCCAAGGCCCATAACTCTGTCAAAAATCAGTGGACTGGAACCAAACTTTGAATTGGTCTGTAACTCATAAAGGTAGACTCACATACAAAATATCAGATAAATACCTGTAACGCGTTAGAAAATAAATGCGGAAAACTGATATTTAACTAAAATTTTCAAAGTCCAAGGCCCAAAACTCTGTCAAAAATCAGTGAACCAGAACCAAGCTTTATCTTGGTCTGTAACTCATTAAAGTAGACTCACATACAAAATATTAGATCAATATCTGCAACACTTTAGAAAAAAATGTGGAAAACTGACATTTTACAAAAATTTTCAAAGTCCAAGGCCACTAACTCTGTCAAAAATCAGTGGACAGGAACCAAACTTACACTCGGTCTGTAACTCACTAAGGTAGACTCACATACAAATTATCAGATCAATATCTCCAAGGGTTAAGAAAAAAGTGCGGAAAACTTATGCGGGACTGGCAGACGGACGGACGGACAGAGCGCAAACCTAAAGTTGTCTTCAGCTATCGCCGGTAGGTGACTAAAAAGTACTTTATTTGTTACTCATTTTCGCTGTACAAGGCGAAAATATACAATAGCCCTAAACTTTTTTAAAATGTCTTGGATTAGGCTAGTTAACACTTTTACAGTTCTACCAACTCTAGTAGTAACGGCTCGCATGAAGTCTAATTCTTTTCTTGAATACAGTATTGAGTCCTATCTCAGAACTGACAAACTCAGATACCACAAGAAGTATTGTCTTAGTGATGCTAAGAATGAAATGCGCAGTTGAATATGTATTACATTGTCTTACTGCTTTGTGTTTTATCAACATGTTTTTCAGTTGTCAAGAATCGAAGATTCGAACAATTTTCAAAAATCAGTATGTGTGAATTTTCTTTTCTCATCATGTAGCTATCGGTGTCTTATATTTCAACTCTTGTCGTAGAGATGAATTATTATTGATTCGACTAATTTGCCAGATATAGTCTATTTTGATTTCTATATAGTACAGTATTTGACTGTTTTTTTAAAATCATATAGCTACTGTCTACAACTGTATAACTTCTTCGTCTACATTCTGGTTAAACTTGGAATTTGAGCAAAAAAGTCCCAAAACACCGTGATATTATATGATATTTAAAAGAGCAACAAGTATATAAAATTCTAAGAAAAACGTGTCAAGTCTTGATGGTATAAAATGTATGTTGTGATGGGAGTTTATTTTATTTCAAATTCTCGGCACCTGAATTGGTTTTCAGGGGTTCCGGCTACAGAGCTGCCGGGCGCGTCCCCAGTTGGTGGATAGGGGAATGCCCTGTCTATGCGGCGCAGTCAGGTCATAATACAGAAAGCCTGACCGCGAACCATTGTAGCAAAACAGTGTGGAGAAATGCAACGCTCCATGCAGTATAAAGAACCCTTCTATTTGTTTAAAGAGAACAGAGTCTCTGGGACTCGTATAGAAGGCTAATTTTCGTGTCCCTACCCATTTCTCCCCGTTCCAGTGGCAATCGAAACTCGTTGTCCCTGTTGTCCCTTTCATAATTGCTTCTTTCGTCTTTTACTTATATTTTTTTGATTAACTTGTTCTTGTCCTGATATAGCTGCAATATTGCTCACTGAACGTTAAACTCTAACTAATCAATCAATCAATCAATTTATTTCAAATTGAACTATTAGAAAAAGATGGTCAAATTAACCATAGAAAATAAAAAAATGAATTACAAAATCGACTGAATAGTCAAAATGTAGACTTGCAAATTATATAGTTGTAGGCAACAGCTATATAATAATGCAGCAGGCGTGGGGACTGCGGGATTTGAAAAAGGGGATTCCAACTTAGAAGTGAAAGGAAAATTTTTGGGTATTTCTTTGTAATAACACCAAACTGAACTCTTCAATAACAGTTAACAGTGAACTGAATATTCATCATAACAGCTAACACAGAACTACCCAGTAACAGCTATTACAATATTATATTTTGCAATAACAGCTAACAGAGAATCAATTTTACCCAATAACACAATAACAGTTAATACCCTTGCCCCTCCCTTAGAACATGAGACCAACATGCCACCTGTCACTGTGGTGTTATAAATTCCAGACTCTATCTTGAAAACGTCAAACATGTCTCCTCGCAGGCGACGGAAGCGGAGTGTTGGAAGCTTCAATGATTCTAGTCGTTCTTCGTATGATAGGTTTTTCATTGAAGGCTTGATGGCTCTTTTCTGTACATGATCTATACTTTTTATTTCTCCCTTCCTATATGGGGTCCATACACTATTTGCGTACTCAAAATGTGGTCTGATGAGTGCTTTGAAAAGTAAACTAAATGTTCTATTGTCTAGATAATTGAAAGTACGGCGTATAAGGCCTACTATCTGATTTGCTTTGTTACTTGATTCTGGATATGTTGACTGGAAGTTAAGTTTTTGTCGATTACTACTCCAATGTCTTTTTCTGAATCTACTGTCTCTAAGATGATACGACTGCCTTCATAAGTATTCATTTCATATTCTACTTTTTCGACCTTGGCATTCACTGCTGATATTGGCAAAACTTGACATTTGTTTGAATGAAACTTCAATAACCAAATGTCACTCCAATGGAATAAGCAATCTAAAATCTTTGATAAATCTGAGACACTGTTTTGTTGTATTTTAATGGATCTTTCAGATAAAGCAAACAGAATTCAGCTACCAGCAAAGATGTAAAAGTTATTTAAAAATATTACCTCAAAAACTCAAAATTTTGCCAAATATGGTAAATTAGACATTGATACTTAAAAGGAATGCTCTTGAAATGAGCATTAAGCGTCAATTTAATCATTTTCTTTTTAATTGATACCTCGTTTGTCATTGTATCTTTATTAATAATAAAGTTACAGGCTTTCAAAGTCAGACTTAGAAGACTGTTAAATAACACACAAGAAATAATATAGATTTTTAGTGACCCTGAACTCTAACATCATGTATGAATATTCATTCATAATATCTACCTTAATAATAACCGTATGTACATCAGTATGAAAACCTTAAGATTTTGGGGATATATAGAATATTTCCTTTCAACTCGTTGAATAACATAGTTCAACTTTTATGTTTAACCCTTGAGACAGTAGAACTATGATAATCGACGACTTTCAAATGAGATATTTTATTTCTCTAATTCTAAAATTAATGACATTTTCATGTGTTTTAGTTTCTACCCTGTCGCGGGTCTCGAGCTGCAATCAATACTGTCACGTCACCGGATATGAAATTTATATTACAGCTCTCTCAGAACAGAAAATTTTTAAACAAAAATGATTTACTTTTTGAATTTCAATCTGGATTCAGAAGTTCAAATTCGACGGACTCATGCCTAGTGCATCAAATTGATCATATAAAAACCCAAACAGCCAGTGGAAATTTTACCTAGACATTCAAAAGGCTTTTGATACAAAGGACCACAGTATTTTATGTGATAAATTGGATGCAATGGGTGTTCAGTCTGTTGAGTGGTTTAGATCTTACCTTTCAAATAGAAAACAACTTGTTAATATTAATGGTATTGACTCAGAAACGGACGAAGTCACTTGTGGGGTACCCCAAGGAAGTCTACTGGGTCCGTTGTTATTTTTAATTTATGCGAATGACCTTCAGACCAGCCTTGATCGTGATTGCAAAGTTTTATTATATGCCGATGATACAGCAATCTTATACTCTCATAATGATCAAAAAGTAATTTCAAACAAACTGTCCAAGATGCCAGAACAATGCCATGAATGGCTAGTGGATAATAAATTTTCCCGACATTTTAGGAAAGACTGCGTAGTAACTCGTCAAATAATTAAAAAAATACATGTAGAGGAACAAATTTATTTCTTGAATCTAGTTCAAAAGTAAAATACCTAGGAATAATTATTGACAAATTTTATACCTGGTGAATTTATTGTTGAATCTATCTTGCAAAAAGTGAAACAGAGGTTAATATTTCTGTTAGATATGGAAATTGTTTAGATATTCAGTCTCGAAAAACTCTGTTTTCTGCTCTTATTCAGTGTCACTTTGATTATGCTTGCTCATGTTGGTATGAGGGTCTCACTAAAAATTTGAAGGATAGATAATAGGTTGCTCAAAATAAAGTAATTAGATTTATTTTCGGTTTACAAAACAGAAGCAGTATCACAAATAAAGAATTGAAAAGCTTAGTTTTCGAAATATTAATTACAGAGTCAAGCAACTAAGGCTCAATCATGTGTTTAATATTGTTAAAAATAAAAGCCCAGATCAAATGAACAGTAATTTTATAAGGAAATCTATGTTGTACAGTACTAGATCCAGTAGTATGAATTTTAATATTCCTCAGAAAAAGGAGGTGAATCCAATACTTTTTTCTTTGGGATCAAGGACTGGAATGCTTTGTCCGATCATCTAAAAAAAAGTGTTAAAACATATTTTATGAAAAATGAAAAATAAATTGGCAAAACGAGTTCATTTTTTTATGAATACAACAATATATATTTATAATATAAATCCAGTTTGAATATGATAAAATCGGTAGTAAATATACAGTATTAAGAGAGTATGCAGTTTTAGTTAACTATTGTTTGTCTGAGCGCTGCCATATTTCATGAACCTGGTGGCATATTTTTTAAGTGAAAGGACCCCACTGGAAAAAAGCTGTAATTCAGCTTTTGTGAGTTATCCTGAGTGCTAAAAGAATCCATCTTTTTATGCTTTTAAAATTTTTACAAACCTTATAAATATCTCAAGATAAGTTCTAATTTCTAATATAAAAAAAAATATATTTTGTCAATTAGATTGACTCCAGTGCTCAATTCAGTTGTATAGACTCATTTCATTGTCTTTCATATCGATCTTTTAATGATACTCAGATTGTCTTATTTTATGTTCTTAATTTATTGTTAATCGTTTAACTTATCTCTTGCACTCGAATAAAAATTATTATTATTATTTTTACATGGAAATCAACAAAAGCAAATCGATCAAAGGTGATTAAAGATAAATAACAATGAATGATTTGAGTAAATACTTTTTATGTTGATTTATACTCGAAATAAATTTATTATCCCCGCACTTTTCTGAAGAAAATGCGGGGATATTTTTTTAGTCCCGTCCGTCCGTCTGTCCGTTAGATGCAGCTTGTCAGTGGAACTCCCCCTACATTTTTGGATTTACTGTTTTAATTTTGTTATAGAATTGTTGAATATATGCTGCAGATGCGCAATAAGCTTTTGGATTTTTGATATTGGTCTTGGTGCAAAGAAGAGGCCCCAAGATGATAGAACTCCTCCTACATTTTGGATTTAGTGTTTAAAATTGTTATAGAATTGTTGCATATATGTTGCAGATGGACAATAAGCTTTCGGATATTTATAGGACCGAAAAAATTTTGAGGTCGTATAATGGTATGGTGCTGTCGTCGTCGTCGTCGTCTGTAGAAGACACTTCTGTTTTTGGTCAATAACTTAAGTTCCAGCGGATCAGTTCTTACCAAATTTTAACGCGATGTTCCTTGACATAAAAGGAAGGCTTGGATATGTTTTTAATATTGTGGCCCCTCCCGTTTTCTCCTGGGAAAATTTCAAATCTGGAGTATGTCAACGGATTTCACGTCGGATGTACCGTTCATGAGAAAATGGGGAACAAAAGGGGGAAATGTAAAAAAAAAGGATTTCTTTTTTGATAATTTGTTTCTTTTCAGAGCTATAAGGGGACGAAAGGGGCGAAATTGCAAATGCACATATCACCTAAATTTATTTAAATATTTTATCAGATTTTGATGGGATTTTTTTCTTTGGATTCTTCTTGTTGTAAGCTTTCAGTATTAAATCAACAGATTTAGCATATCTCTTACCGTTTTTTAGCTGTTAGGGACAAACGGGCCAAAATTGCAATTTTTCAAAAAATGTAAAATCTTTATTTGTCATCGGATTTCAATGGGATTTTTTTCTTTGGATTCCTCTTGTTATAAGCTGTTGATTGTATGTCAACAGATATTGGCATCTCTTACCGTTTCTGAGCTAAAAGGGGTCAAAGGGGCCAAAATTGCAATTTTTCAAAATATTCAAAATCTTTATTTTTCGTCGGATTTCAATGGGATTTTTTTTCTTTGGTAGTATGTCAACAGATTTTGTGCAACTCTTACTGTTTCTGAGTTTTAATGGGTTAAAAGGACTAATATTTACGTTCCTTAGGCCTACTTTGTGTCCAGCTAATTACTGTGTCAAACTCTTTACTGTGTTCACATTAACTTTAAAATACACTTGCTCAAATAGCCCTTTATTGATATTGGTCTTTGTGCAAACAAGATGCCCCAAGATGTCTATTATATACATGTGAGCTTGTCATTAGACTCCTCCTACGTTTTTGGATTTATGGATTTAATTTTGTGATAGAATGGTAGCATATAGCCTGCAGATGTGCAATAAGCTTTCCAACTTTGGTAAATTTCCTGAAAATGTCAAAGACTCATATTTTTTAAGTTTTTGCATATGATCTCATATTTTTTGGAAGTGTTTGGAAAAAATAAAGTTCTGAATACTTAGAATTTTGAAATGTGATTCCAATTTCGGTATATATCCTGAAAATCTCAAAGATCACTTATTTTTTGAAATTCTACCTAGCAACCATACTTTTAGAATTTGTTTCAATTAGGACAAACATTTTCACCAATTGGATTTCAAATATATTTGATTCCAATTTTGGTAAATTTCCTGAAAGTCTCAAAGTCCACTTATTTTTTGAAATTCTACTTAGAAACCATACTTTTAGAATTTCTTTTGTTTTGAACAAATATTTTCATATATTGGAGTCCAAAAATTTTGATTCCAATTTTGATGAACTTCCTGAAAGTCTCAAAGACCACGTATTTTCTGGAATTCTACCTAGCAACCATGCTTTTACAATTTGTTTGAATTAGGAGAAACATTTTCACCAATTGGTTTTCCAGAATATTGGATTCCAGTTTTGGTACTTCCTGAAAGTCTCAAGTACTCTTATTTTGGGAATTCTTCCCAGCAACCATATATCATTGTATTCTTTTTGATAAAAATAGTGATTATCCATAATTTGAATTTCAAATTGTTGAGGAAAATTTCGCCCAGGGTATATAACAACTGTTTTCAGTGTCAAACAGGGAGTACGGGGATGGCCAGAATTTCTGGTGGCACCACTTCTAGTTTAAGGTATATTTTGCTATTTGAAGAAAAGTTCGTGACCTTATCAAAATCCAATGAAATCCACATGTAAGGTAACACTTTGACCTCCTAGAGAATGAAATTGACGAGAACAGCATTAGAATTAGAGATATTTATTTATCCCGTCTGTCGGTTCCATGTGGCATCGACCCCTTGTGTCTGTTGCACTAGCAATATTCATTTTAGTTTTTTTTTCATCAGGCACGAGAGGGACTAACAGAACTCGTATGAATATATTTTTTTCAATTTATTTATTATTAATATTGTTTTTTCTTTTTTTTTAAATATGTTTACACTTCGAAGACTTATAAACATGTTTCAGGTGATATGTTCCAATGGCATCGACCCCTGGTGCCAATTGCATTATAAGTTACTGGTCTTCTACTAGCTTTTTTGCATTGGTCACGGGTAGGGCATAGAGCTTTTAAATGTTATGTTCCATTTGGCGTCGACCCAAAATGAAGTCTAATGCACTAAAGCCCTTATATCACTGCATGGCACACTAAACTCTGTTTGACTTCCTTTAGATAATGGATTTTGCATTCTGTTGACGGCATTGCTGTATATTTCACCTCAAATTTTGCATGACTATGTAAAAATACCGTACACTTCTAAATTCGGTAATTATCTACTAACAAATAGTAAACTTTTGAGGAAAAACAGCTTTTTCAAAATCTCTATTATGTTTAAACGGAAAATATTTACCGCGCGCGATTGTTACCGAGAATGTACTCATCTTGCATGGGTAATGTCACCTTCTACCTGTCGACAGGTGATCCAGTATTTACCAAATGTATCTTGCGCATCGATTGAATTTTCCTGTCTGCTCGCTCTCAAAATAGAAAAATCCAACACTTAGAATTTTTTACCTGTCCTACAAAAACAAGGAAAATTCACATGTAGACAGCGATCTTTGCATATTTTAATCGTTTCAGTTATGTATGGTCGTTCTTGATCTACATGCAAAATATTAGAGAAATTGGTTTTCAAATAGAAGAGAAATTGTAAAATATCCATTATCTAAAGGAAGTGAAACAGACTTTAGTTTCCGACCTGCTGTTGGGTGTGAGGTTTCCTCGCCGTTCATTGAAGATCTTATGGTGGCTTTGAGTTGTTATAACTCCCTTTTGGGTCGTTGTCTCTTTGACACATTCCCTTCTATTTTCTATTTAGTTTCTTCCTAAATAAAAAAGAAACACACAACTTAAAATAATGTTTACTCGTTTGTTTTTGTTGATGCTATTGTAAAAATATGTGCTCTGTTTCATAATCATTGTAAAACATATGCCCCTCGTGGGCCCTTTATCTGGTTATAAAAATTCTGTATTCTGTATTGTTTAAGGTATAGCTAAGATATTGTCAGATACAATGTGTAACCTCTATAACCTTTTTGAAGCGATTTATCTGTGATATGGAAAACTTCCCCAATTTCAGACTTAATTGGACCAAATATTCATTTTAGTAATAAATACTTAAATAGTTGTACGAGTATGATTCACAAATTCATATGTACATTAAAAAGCTTCAAATTGCATCGATATCAGATAAACAAAATTTCAGTAAACGAACTAACCTCGTTGATAAAATATTGTTCCTCTTTCTAAGTATAAAATGGATTTTAAATTTAACTAAGGGGAGAACCCCTAGAAATTTATTTCCTGCAGTTAACTATATATTTTACGAAAGGATATGTAGTAAATGAACATGAGACCATAACACATATGTTAACTCCAAATGAGCTGTATGGCCATTTCGGAAATATATTCCTCATCAGCAGCACTAGAACCCAAACAAAGGAAATCCATACATACTGAAGAATTAGTTCGGTTAGGGCACAGGGGGTAAGGGTAGATAACTCTTGTCTTCCAATATCGGAGTGCTTGCATGTATGTACATTAATAATTAACACATTAATATTACAAGTTAAAAATTGATGCAAAGCATCAATTCGCCGCCAAATTAGGTCAAGTAGAGTGTATGTCTTGGAAATGTGTTATTGTACTTTTATAGTACACGAAATATAAGCTCTGACCTTAACTTTAACCAATCATTGAACCATGAAATGTAGGTCACAGTGACGAACAAACTCTTGTTTAATTTTGTTTTCTTTCTTAGAGACATCTGCATACAAGATAACATGATACTATCTCTTATAGTACCTAAGATATGAACTCTGACCTAAATTCAATCAGTGTCAGTGGACCATGAAATTAAATCCTTTTCCCTCAAAGACATCTGCATGTAAAATTGTTTGATCTCATCTCTAATAGTACATGACATATGAGCTATCACTTAAACTCTTACCATATATCTAGGTCACTGTGGCCTGATTCTTGTCACTACTGCATAAGATGACAGCCCTTGACATGCTGCGCCAGCAAGGAAGGAGACACCAAAACACATCTGAACATGGAAGAAACGCTTTAATGAATGTAAACATACAAAGGGGAACAACCCCGCTCGTGATAACATGCAAGATTACAAAGAGGCTACAAAAGGGGGGTTATAATAAGCATGCAACAATAACCAACAATATATAATATTGGCGCAACTTCTTTCTTTTCCTTAAAATGTCATAATATCTTTAAGCATGAAACAACAAAAATAATGATGTTGTAAACGTTCATAACATCTGGTAACAATGTTTATATTCTATATGAATATTTGTACATAAACATTAAACATGACACTCGAATAAAACTAAAATTAATAAACAACATAATCTTTGAATTTTGAAGGTGCTTT
>MJUU01003942.1:47678-62389 GCA_002080025.1 Modiolus philippinarum | reverse complement strand
ACATGTTTGTGTCACGTAAGGTTATTGCTTCAATGTTTCTGTTCGTATTTGGTGTTTACATTCATATGTTGTATCATTTCATGTCGATCTTTAACCATGTATGCTTGTATGTGTTGTTCATATTGTTTGTAATATCAATTTGTGTTCATAGTTTGTATTACTTTATGTTGATATATAAACGTTTCTGTTTATATTTGTTGTTCACATCAGTATGTTTTCATAAGTTGTTACAATTCAAGTAATCTTTTATCATTGATACTTTTATATTTAGTTCATTTTGTCTCCAGTGCCAATTTGTTTTCATATGTTGTGTCACTTCATGTTGATATGCAGTCTTTTTTATTTGTATTTGTTGTTCATATCATTGTATTTTGCTATTTGAAGTTCATAGTTATGGATAACGTTATGTTCATATCAATGTCATTGATGTTTTGTGTCAGTTCATAAATGACGTTTTATATTTTCAATGAATTATCCATCAGTATGGTTAGTGTAACAGATCTGATAAAGGTAAGGGTTATACATAAGGGTTAGGGGTTACTGTCATGTATTTAGATTAGGGTTATTGTTATATACAATAGCGTTAGGGTTATATACGTAAAGGTTAGTGTTATACATAAGGGTTAGTGTTATTACATAAGTGTTAGGGTTATACATTAGGGTGAGTGTTATTACATAAGGGTTACTGTGATATACATTAGGGTTAGAGTTATACATAAGGGTTAGAGTTATACATAAGAGTTAGGGTTATATACATAAAGATTACTATTATACATAAGGGTTACTGTTATTACATAAGGGTTAGTGTTTTATAGATAAGGGTTATGGCTATAAACAATAAGTTAAGAATTACTGTTATACACACAAGGGTTACGATTATATGCATAAGAGTTATGGTTATAGATGTACACATTAGGGTTAGGGTTATATACACAAGGGTTAGGGTTATCTACATAAGGGTTAGGGTTATACATTAGGGTTAGAGGTTGGATAAAGAAAGAATAGTATTGGATAAAAGCAGAAGTAACTAAAAAAGGGAGATAGTTAGAGTTAGTCATGAACAAATGACAACAAAATCAGGAAACGAATGTATAAGGAATACAACATAAATAATATATAATGCAAAATATCTAGAGTTAAAGTATGGTTTAGAGAACATGACATATAGCACACAATGACCAGGGTCAAAATAAAAGTTAAGGTTAGGGGTTAGGGTAAGCCATGAACATATACAACATTACATAACCAAAAAAAGATAGGGTTAGTGCAAAGATAAGTGAAAGGTTAGGGTTAGGGTTAGCAGGAGACCTAAGTTAAAGGGGATACCTGTGGAAGCATCTTAGACAGGGCAAGGTAATAGCTTCACAAATGAAGGCATCTTAAACAGAAGAAGGGTGGAACCAAAGGCGAGACATACAGGACGAGTTCAGAAGGTCAATGACACACTAAAGTACATTAGCACCTCGTCAAAAAGCCGTCCACAGTAGCTTGTCACTTGGTCAAAAAGTCCCTCCCAATCGGAGGGAAAATCGAAGGACTTTAACATAGGGCCTATGGATCTGAAGTGCCGTGTTCTACTACTTTTATATATCTATCATATATTTTCTCAAGATATTTGTCTTTTTGTATGAGTCATAAAGAAAGAATTAAGCCAGTCATATCTTAAGGATCCGTATTAAACGGGCGTGTAATTAATGACATCCGTATTACATGGGGATAAAATATGGATTTTTCAAAATTCAAATGGCGACTGACGAATTTCCTTTGAATAAACAAAGATTTACAAATTTCAGTAAAATTTTACCGACTGAAATTATAAATCAATTTATTTATTTACTGAGCTCAAGCTAGCGACCACTTTCTAGCGACCACTTTCATGGTATGTCTAATAACCAATGCTTTAAAGGGGACACCAACTCTCTTAAAACATTTTCTAGCGATCACTTTCAAAATATTCACCTAAATGCAGATTTTGACCATTTCAATGAATGGAATAACATGTAAATGTTTTGTTTTTTGTTTGTTTGTTTGTTTGTTTGTTTGTTTTAACTATTTTTCGGTCTTTTATGAATAAATATAGATGAATTGCTCATTTTAGGACCTTCCATGAATAGAGTTAAATTTCTTGTTTAATTAGGTGAAAAAATGTAAACTTGCTATAAACTGCAGGTATGAAAAATCGCGAGGAGACCGGTGGCAAACCCTCGTTTCAAAGCAAACATCATTGGCAAATTTTTTAAAATATTGTTGAAGTGGTCCAACGTTTTGACAATTGGTGTTGTGTTGACATCATGCACTCTAGTAGTTGCAGCAGGCAGAGGAGAGGACTACAGTTTAATTAATTATAAGTTAAACAAATATGAGAAATTTTCTTCCTATAGCTATATGCTCTTGCAGAAAATGTTCTTTACAAACACGAGATGCGTACGATTTATTTGAACCTGTACCCTGTTTGTTTTACATGCAATTGGCACTTGTTTTTAAGATTTGTGCCCGATTTTTGAAATAAATGAAGTAATCCTTTCACATACCGGTAGTACCACCTTTCTGGCGATGATAGAATGCACACAAAAACTATGAGCAATTAACTGTGCTGTAGGTCATGACTTCAGGCTCAGTTTAGACATCTTAAATAAGAATGAGAATTTAATTATTTGTTTACAAAATCGTGTGTCCCTTAACTATTTCGAACTGCAGTCCTATTTTGAAAAATGCCAGAAAGGATAATATAATTCTAAATTTTATCAAATCGTTATATAAAGTCCCTTTGATTTTCGTTGTCCTGGAATACAATTCCTATTTATTTTTGTGTATTACTTCATTTTCACATTCTTCTATGCTTCTCCTTTTATGAAAAAATGTTCTTGGACTCGTTTGCAATAAGGGACATTGAAAATGGTAAAACAATGATATGAAACAGAATTTGGTCTTAAAGGAGTGATTTGGTCATGTTCGAAAAGGTGAACTTTCAGGGGGAGGTAATCCATCCTGGCGGTAGGATGGGGTAAAGAGGGGTGCATTAGCTATCATTTAGCCAACGGACGACAAAAGCTTTGACGTAGGGAACATTTTGGAATCCTTCAAACGTGTTTCAGTATTAGGCAAATAAGTACTTTGGACCGACTTTGGACCTCTGGTGTGGATCCTAGGGGAGGTAATCCACCGTGGCGGTAGGATGGGGGTAAAGATGGGTGCATTAGCCATCATTTAGCCAACGGACGACAAAAACTTAGACATACCATGAGAGTGGTCGCTAGAAAAGTGGTCGCTAGAAAAGTGATCGCTAGAAAGTGGTCGCTAGCTTGAGCTTAGTTAGTTGTTCCAGTTAATGACGCACGTTGTTATGAGCATACTTTTGTCGTTTTGTGAAGGAAAAGACCAGTGTTAGAAAGTTCACCTTGAATCAATTTCAGATATTTTAGGATCCTTTACGATAAATAAGCGTTGACAATAAATGTTAGTGTTTATCACACACATGTTGAGGTAATTTCGAAACTGCCACAATCGCATTTACATGATTTTGTGTAAAAGTGTTGCAAAGCAATTTATTTGCAGTTTTCAGTACAAATGTGCTTATATTTAATGTCAGAAGATAAACCATGTATATTCCCATTAATTCTGTTCTATTTGAATGAGAAACACCAAACAATGAAACTATCTGTTGAAATGTAAAATACCAAAAGCCTTTTTTTTCTCCTGGCTATACTCATATGTGAACACTGTATTGTTTCATTTTAGTGAATAGCTAACTTTACTTGTATACTTTGAGTTAACAATGAAGGGATATGGAGTAAATGCAAATGAGACAAAGTCTCTACAAATACATGGTCATAATAAGCAATGGAACAACGCTTTTATTCACCATGAGTTGGTTTAACATTATTTAAATGATCATATCCGAAATGAAACGAACATGCCCCCTTTGAAACAAATTCTGTTGAAAACGACACTGACTCATTGTTTTAAATCATTCTATTTCTTCTATGAAATAAAGAAGAGTAAAACAGGTCAATTGTTTAAGTATATGATAAATAGTTTATGATACGGCATTTTTTCATATTATACTCCATGTCATCCCTCGAACCATTTAAGCCCTCTGGCCTTCGGCCCTCGGCTAATATGAATGTCTCGGGATGATATGGTATATGATATGAAAATGCCGGATAATAATCTCTATATATACACTAATTTGCTAAACGTCTACTACTCTCATCTTTATCGGGATGTTATGGGCATTTCCATGACGTTACGTATGGCCGGGAAGTACTTCGCAAAAATTATTTCCCTGGTTAATTTATATAGATTAACCTCTTCAAATAAACAAGATGTGTGATGACATAGCAACAGAAATAAAAAAAATCTGGGAACTATATTGTTAGAGATATAACAATAAGTTGTCGAAATGCGAATAATTATGAACACTAAATTAACAGGAACTTGGACATTTTGTTATTTAAGTGTTTATACTGACAACATGTCATGGTCCAATAGAATCACGTTCAATGTGGAAAAGGAGAAACTGAATGGTTAGTGTGTAATTATTGCGTAATTTTAAAACCAAATCGGAAAAAAAGCGACAAATATTCGAGATTTTTGCGTCGGATTATTCCTCTTTTTATTTTCTCCGGCGTTGGTTAACAGTTTACTAGTATATCCCGACTGTGTTCTCATTTCAAAGGAACCAGTCTATAATTATGAAAAACTTGCGTAATACATTATTACATACGAGGTTAAATAAGGTACGAATCGGCCGAAGTCGTTTTGAGTGCAATTGCACGTGGAAATATTTATAAATCGATCATTTGGATTTTAAACAAATTGGACATCCTTTTACGAATAATTTGGGTAGCATTTTATTGTTTTGGCAATTTAAACAATAATAACACACTAACCTATTCAAACAATAATTACACACTAATTACTACTTTGCATTGCCTAAGGCATCGTTCCTTCATATTTTTGTACCTTTCGTCAAAACATAAAAATGTTGTATTTACCTTGTGTTAAGACGCAATCTCGATGTTCCACAGATCTCCTGAATTATATCTGTTGGTGACTTCTTGGAATGCTTACCATGAAGAATTTTACTGATGTGATTTTGAAATAATTTGTGCAATTCAACTTTCTTTTCCATCTCATAAACCGAATTCATAAGTTCTTTGAAATTTAGCTGTTCAATGACATTAAAGACTAATTTATCTGCATTGAAAGAAAATGTTTCGTTGCTCTGAACACGGTGAAGTTGTAAAACGGAATTCAAATGTTTGTAAATCTTCACGATGCGCTCGCATACTGAATATTTTTTTCTTTTCCATTGTATTGTATTTTGTATCCATATTGTCAAAACATCCATATAGCTGTCGTCTGGTATTGCATGGAATTTTTCGTTATCTAAAAGATCGATTACACATGAACGAACAATACCTTTCTTGGCTTGTGCAAGGGATTTTAGCAGCTCTATCTTCACATCCAAACAGGAAAAGATTTTGTCTTGGAGTATTACTCGAAAGATGTCATTTTTGTTGCGGACATTCGAGAGTTTGTTTTCAGACTGCAGACATTCTAATATACCCTTTTCAACTGATTGGTGCAAGTCTTCATGTGAATAAACAAAGTCAAAACTTTGAATTGACATCCAGCAGTCTAAAAGGTCTTTTAAGTTGCTCGATTTAGACATCTTCAGGAGAGCATGCGAACATTTTTGCAAACAGGAATCGGTTAGTTTTCCGTATATTTCCATTTTTCTGTTTGTGTTTTCCAAAAGGGTACTCACTATGGACACATATTTCTCTATAGTACACGGAGGAATAAGATGTCTCAAAACTCTCTCCAACAGATAATGCTTTGATTTCACCAAGAGCTTCAGCAGAACTTTTTCTAAAACTATGTCAGATTTAGATACATATAACGGCAAATTTGATTCTGATTTGCTGACTGACTTCTGAACTAGTTTAATCAATAATTCCTCCTTCAGGACTGTCAATGTATAATCAATAAATTCAATAAGACATGCTTTCTCCGCAAGGCCACATTTATATATTTGTTCCAGAGCAACAGCAATCTCTAAAATGTAAAGGGATAGTTCATCTCCAAGAACAAGATCTTTGTAAAAACAAGTTAATTGTTTTGCTGTTTTTTCATCAACAAGTCCCTTTCTACTTATAAAAGTTGGATCGGGAGAAATTTGAAATAAAATGTAACCGAAAGCTGGAAGATTATCAACACTGAGTCCATATTGTAACGACTTGATTAATGAATCAACGAAAGTCTTGGCTCTCTCGTATCGTACAAGTTTGAAATCGATCCCCATACTAGTTAAACAAGTGTTTTCAAATTTTAAAGATTGAAGTTGTGTAAACACATATCTATTGTTTTCAAAAGGTATCTGACGAAGTATGATACGGCAAAACTCAAGCAAAGCTGCCTCGCGGTTAAGCATATCTGGACATTGGAAGGCTAAGTGACATATTTTAATGTCATCATCAATGAATACTTTACGGGAATGTAAGGTATTCTCAAATTGAGGTTTAAAAAGTAGTAGGTCAACGAATTTCCAGTAACATACTTTAATGTAGAATTCATTGAATCGGTCACCTGCAGGTATTTGTACTGTCCAAACAAAAGAGCCTGGAATATTGCTTGCATCATAAAAACGTTTGTCCCTGCACTTTATTTTAACATAGCGAATTGTGACAACATTAAAAGGCACATATACACGTATCAGAACCATCCTGTCCTGTAAAAAGAAATGACTGCGTAAAATAACATTTTTAAAAGCATAGGCTGTATGGAATTTCATAATGTTTCCTGTTTAGAAAATAATCTGTACTTGATGTTCCACAGTGAAGACACTTCCAAAAATTTGAATGCATTCCCTAAATTTGTTAGAAATTTTAACAGAAATTTCTGGCACGGATTTTGTGTTTTTTTTTTATTTGTCTGATTGTTTAAAACTCTGTTTGAAACTAAAAACGCACGTGAGTCTTTGTCACTCACCTTGGTGTTTTTTCATATTTGGATTTAAGTCTTTGCGTTTCTAATCAGTTTTACTTAATTAACATAGTGGCTAACAAATTGATGGTGCTAGTCTTGAACTTACTTTGAGGTATTAGCAAAGCTCATTGTGAAAGGTCTCATGGTGTCTTAGAAAGTATATTACCCTCGAAGGAAGGTGTCATGGTGTCTTAGAAAGTATATCAGCCTCGACTACGTCTCGGGTGATATATTGACTTTAAAAGATATTCCAGCAAAAAACCCTCTACAACAGGGATAAGGTATATAATTATTACTACAATATGATAAATATAAAGGTTGACCCGTTAGTAGTGGATTACGCCTCTATGACCCCGTAAGGTCTATGTTAAAGTTCATTTTTGCTCCTGAATTGTGCAGTCAAGCGTGACCAATGATTGTAGAGCACTGTAAAGGTAGTGTAGCAGTGTGAGAGTAGTGTGACGATGGGACATTAACTCGCATATTTTACATTGATCATAACTTGCCCGCTTAAAAATACCCGAAACCTAATCCTAACCTAGGTTTTCGATTGTAATAAACTCATTATCTTCACCTTTGTGTTATTCTATTACTCTGGAAGCTCTTTTTTTGCATTTCCTGAGCTTGGATGTGCTTTTTTATTGTTTGAGTTGTCTCCCATATTTGATCTCTAACCCTTAGCTTTAACCTTTTGTTGTTTTCATAAGTATTTCGAACCGTTACTCTACCCCCGTTTTTGTGTCTCTGTATATGTACTTCTCCATTATTATTTTGTGTTTCTTATTTGTTGTGATTCTCTGAGGGAGTTTCCTTTCTTATACTCATTAAATAATTACTAATTAAATAATCGTCTATTTAAGAGTATACATATTTTATTTTCCCCCATCATAAAGCAGTCAGGAAATGAGAGGGTAATAATAGATGAGCACGCAAGCAGCACTAGCAGCGAAATGAGCACGGGAGCATTGAAAAAGAGCAGCGTGTGCACGTGAGCATACCTTTAAATAGCGAATTCAAAGCTTTTCCCACCACAACGCACTTGTCACCACCACCACTTCCCGCTTAATTCCCGAGATGAGCGCGCGAGCAGTAAAAACGAGCAGCGTGAGCAGAGAAAAATGAGCACGTTGGCCTACCCTTAAACAACGAACTTGTCACTTTTCCCACTGCACAGCGGCTGCAGTAGCAGCAGCAGCAGCAATATTCTCGAGATGAGCACGCGAGCAGCAAGAGCAGCGAAATGATCAGGTGAATATACCCGTAAACAGCGAATTTACCAACGCACGTTGGCTGCAGCTGCAGCAGCAATTTTCCCCGAGATGAGCACTCGAGCACCAAAAACGAGCATACGAGCAGCGAAACGAGCACACGAGCAGCGAATTGAGCACACGAGCAGTGAAAACGAGCACGCGAACAGCGTCATTCTCCATCTTACCTTATTTAAATATTTGTTCTGTAAAATATCGTCATTCGTACCTCGAATCCATAGAGAAGAAGACGTCGACAATGTATCACCACGACCTTTCGAATACACGACCAATCTTTACTTCAATCTTGTTCACCACAAGAATTAGAAACACGAAATGGAAGATGCTTCGCCAAATGAATCGGAAAAGGAGTCTTACATGTACATATCAGAAGAAAGCGATGACAAATCTGTATATAGCAACGAGGAAAGTAATGACTCTAATACGTTAGAAGAGTCCATGGACGAAAGCACCGACGATGAAGATGACCAAAAGTTTCCATGGAAGCTGATCGTGAATCAAGCATTTGACAAACTCGAGTCAGAATACACCAAGAAAAAAGAAGAGTTGATGGAAGAAGGACACGTCTCCGAAAAGGCTCATTTTGCCGCATATGAAGAGATAAATTAACTTTTTAGAGACCATATGCGAAAACAATACCTTGAAACGGTGTTCCGGATGCAGGATTCCAACAGAGATCCAATTCACAAAAAAATAAGACACATAGAATTACAATGGAGAAGTTCATATACAGAGACACAAAAATTTAGAGTTACGGTTCGAAACACTTATGAAAACAACAAGGGGTTAAAGCTAAGGACTGAGATCAAACAAGGGAGACAACTCAAACAATAGAAAAGCACGCCCAATCTCAGGAAATACAAAACAAAGAGCTTCTAGAGTTATAGAAGAACTCAAAAGTGAATAAATGTGTTCATTACAAACGAAAACAAAGGTTAGAATTAGGTTTCGGATATTTTTTAAGTGGGCAAGTTATGATCAAGGTCAAATATGTGAGTTAATGTCTAATGGTCACATCACTGTCACACTGCTACAATACCTTTGCGGTGCTCTACATTCATGACGCTGGAACACTGGGGGGGGGGAATCATTGGTCATGCTCGACTGCACAATTCTGACAGAAGCAAAATTGAACTTTAACATAGACTTAATGGGGCCACAGAGGCGTGATCCACTACGAATTTATTAGTTCTATTTCTGTAATTTTACTTTAGCGTTGACTAATGTTAGAAACAGCTTCAGGTTGGAGATTATTTTCACAGTTGTTTAATAAGTGTTTGACTTCACGGCTTATAGTTTCACGGTTTAATTTATCAAAACAGGAACGATCGGCTCTGAAAAATCTTAAAGAAAAAAACGATATAGTTATAAAAACAGCAGACAAGGGTAGTGCAGTAGTCATCTTGTACAAGAAAGATTATATACAGTAAGCCGAACGACAACTTCCGACAATAGATTTAAAAAAAATACTAGAATTTGACCCCACTTTTGATTTTACTAGAAAGATAACCGAAAGCCTGGAGGCTATGCATGAACACGGTCACATTGACACTACCATCTTCGATTTCTTTATTCCCGAAGATCCAAAACCTGGTCGCTTCTACCTTCTACCAAAAATTCATTAAGAAAACAACCCGGGCAGGTCTATTATTTCAGTAAATAGTCACCAGACAGAAAATATTTCGTTGATTTTCACCTCAGACCGTTAGTGGAAGATCTCCCCTCACATATTCAAGATATTACTGACTACCTCAAAAAAATGGAACAGCTAAACCATTCTGGCCTACCGCTGTCACTGTTCATTATAGATATTACAGGAAATCTGTAATGAACAGTAAAAACCGGTTGGTTAGAATGTGACTCTTTATGTTTTGAAAGTCAACGGAACAATGATTTTGTGTGCATTTAATTGTGACATTCATATTTACTTAATATAATCCGAAAACTGCATTTCCGCAATTCTATTTTCGATATATACCGTCTTGAGTGGATTCGTTTAAAAACTTTTTACTATATATATATATATATATATATGGGACTCAAATCTATGGCGGGTTCCAAATATATGACAGATTCCAAATCTATGGCAGAAAGTGACGTAACAAAGGACATGTTACTCCAAATCTATGGCAGATTTTATCGTCTCTAAATCCATGGCAGATTTCTCTGTCTCCAAATATATGCAGGTTTAGTTGTTCCCAAATTTATGCCAGGTTTAGTTGTTCCCAAAAAAACTATATGTATAATAAGTGTCTTTAGATATCAAATGTATTTGTAATCGGCATGAAACAGATTGTAATGCTCGCCAAAGGCTCGCACGTCAATCTGTTTCTAAGCCTTGTACAAATACAGTTGATATTTAAAGACACTAACTATATATTGTCTATATACCTCTTACTTCACAATTCAAAATAACCCTATCTGACAACGGCTGCATCATATCATTTTGATCATATAATAATCCCTTCTAAACACAACCATCTCCTTCGGGTCTCCATAATTCCCTAGAGAAACAAATCCGCTTGTTTTTGGCAAGGGAGTAAATAAACAAACACATGTTTCCAGTAAATGTCATTTAATATAATGACGATAAGATTATATAATATTTAAAACACAAATATAACAGGGAGCAGTTATATAATAATAAAATGTATGTTAGGTGTTATTTTCTCCTTGTTATATGATACATGTAGTTAAAACATAAAATAACAGGGAGCAGTTACATGGTAATACAATGTCTGTTAGCTGTTATTTTCTCCCTGTCAAATAATACACCCCGAGACAAAAAGGGGTGGCACTAAAAAACGGCTATCCCAAAATGTTAAGATTGTCTCCCCTTTCATTGGGGGGTTGGATGGGGAGGTGGTGCGAAAATCTTAAACAGGATAAAAATGAGAGTGACCTTTCATCACAAAGATAGTAAAGCAACTGATGACATCAGTGCAAAATGCATCCAGCTGATTGGTCTAATACAGATTCCTATTCATAAGAAATTTAATTTACTAAATTGGACTATGCGACAGATTACATAATATATAAGAAAAAGTCCCAAAATATTGTCGAAATTACAAATGTAGAAGTTTTTCCCAATTGCGTAACCTCATCAAGTTGATTATATAAATATTTGCAAATTGAATAAACTCCCTTACTACATGTTTCAGAATACATAAATATTTTTATTTGCAAAAAATTTATTTATGTCTTACTTCACAATTCAAAATAACCCTATCTGACAACGGCTGCATCATATCATTTTGACCAAATAATAATCCCTTCTAAACACAACCATCTCCTTAGGATCTCCATAATTCCAGAGCAACAAATCCGCTTATTTTTGGCAAGGGAGTAAATAAACACATGTTTCCAGTAAATGTCATTTAATAAAATGATGATAGGATTATATAATATTTAAAACATAAAATAATAGGGAGCAGTTATATAATAATAAAATGTCTGTTAGGTGTTATTTTTTCCCTGTTATACATGTAGTTGAAAACAAAAAATAACAGGGAGCAGTAACATAATGATAAAATGTCTGTTAGTTGTTATTTTCTTCCTGTCAAATTATACTCCCCGAGACAAAAAGGGGTGGCACTAAAAAACGGCCACAGACCCCCATGAAAATGAAATTTTAAAATGGGAGGCAGACGCCATACCCGGAGTTTTTGCTCTTAGGTAAACTATATACAGTGCAAATCATACAAACAACAAAATTTAACGAATAAAACAATGCTGATGTGTTTTGATGTATATTTTGAACATGCTTAATGTCAATTATCTCTGCCAGCTATGTCTGAAAAACAGCCAAATGCTGACCTTCTCGAGTCAATGATAATTCGAGACATATAACTCTCTATTATGTACTATGAGTGTTTGTTTCTATAAAAATTACCCTCCACAGTCCAAATGTAACTTAAGTAGCAAACAGTAATACCTGTGCACACACTATACAAAACTAATATATATATATATAAATATATGGCAATATAAATAATATTGACACCATCTATCTATTTNTATATATATATATATAGGGGACGACCATTTGATTCTGAGGGGAGGCCAGGCACAAAATCTGCCAGCCCCCCCCTCCCCCCTCAGAATCAAATGGTCGTCCCCTAAATATATGGCAATATAAATTACATTGACACCATCTATCTATTTTCCGTTATAAAGGGGGAAAATGAGTATATGGACTATTAGCGTAGTATAGATAAAAAATTATAGGTTTAAATATCTGAATATCTTAAATGATTAAGAAAATTTCATATATACTAGAAACAAGTAAAAATAAACGTATCACTGAAGGCCTCCTTCATTAGTGACCTCGCCGGCCAGAAAAAACCACCTCGATTAAGGTGGAAACCTGTGTCCAAATCCAATGCAATAGTCACCTCGGGAGAAATACTTGGACAGTATTTAAAAATAATAACAATAAAAATAATAATGATTAAATGTACAAAATACATATTTTGTTATTGAACTTTTTGTTTACCAGTCGGGTGTTTCGCTAGAAGTGAAGACAAAGGAAAATTCCCGTTTATACATGTACATGTATATCACGTGATAAACAAACTATAGTATTAAAAGTACCATATACATGATATACCCGAAGTAATTTAAGCAGTCAAGACAAAAATTGCATGAAACACAAGTGTCAAGCAGGCAAATCCTGACATTGACCAAATTACCCGATACTGTACTTTTGTTTGTATTGTGATGAAATTTTTCTATATTTAAGCTAATACTAAAACTTGGCCCTATCATTGAACGAAGTAATGTTTAATGTAGGCAGGCAAATCCTGGCCCTACACATATAATAGAAACAAAGTAAAATTAAAAATAATTGACAGGCAGGCACATCCTGGCCCCATCAATGAAATGCGTACTAAAATGCTGTTGCCATGCAAGCTAAAGATAATTACAGAGTAATGTATTATGTGCGAGGATATCCGTATGTAAACATAAGGAGCATTTGAATTCCAAAAAAAAAAAAATAACTGAGGGATCCATAGTACGAAAAACCTAAGCTCGCTGCACGAGTGACAGCTCCTTCGGAATCTATGCCCTTTATACAGATTAGAATTCAAACAAATGATTTGTCAAATGGAATCCAAATTGTCGGCACAAAACATTCTTAAATTGGTAAAGTGGTCCCTTAAGCAGGTAACTGGTGTTTGAAATTATTTCTGTAGCTGACGAGAGGCACTACAGGACACATATAAGGGTCACTGCAATTTGGACAGTGCAAATAGTTAAGGTTGGTTTACATTACCAAAGGAAATTAGTTTACTTCCCAACTGACAACACGACTGAATACAGTATTTCCTGAAAACCAATATCAGTATTCTGTGCCTAAAGCACCTTAATCAGTGGGAGTTCAAAACACAATTTCACCTAAATGTAACAAGATACCAAAACATAGTGTTGTTCATCTGTATTTGTGTCTTCAATTTTCTTTTTTGTCCCGTACTCAAGTGGTGTCCTTGTTTCTTAGTGTGTCTGATTTTGCCATTGTCCATGGATTGTTCGTTCTTTTGATTGACGGTTCGGTTCTTACTTACTTTACATACATATAAGCAAGAGTTGATGGCAATAATTTTGGATGCATTTATCAGTTCCAGAAACAATTTCGAATGATGTCTATAGTAATTGGAAGACGAGTGTCATTTCTCTTTTGAAGGTTGACACAACCTTTTAAAAGTTTTTTAACTATAAATGTTGAGGTAGCGTCGTTTTAGTTTAAGAGTTTATATAAAATAACTCATTGCTGAAATGTGTTAATAAATAGTAGCTGGGCCGTATGATTATGAAACAAATGTCCTATAACATTACACACATCTATAGTAGCTAAAACCCCTTTAGGGTAGACATTAATTACTCCTATTAAAAAAACTGCGAAAATAAATATTTGTTCTGAATAACATAATTTTTATTTACACAAGTGACGAAATTTTTCAGTTCACTTCCAAACGTAAAAGTATTGTGTTATTCTGAAAACAATGTAGTCATTTATGTTGTTTTAAAGCTTCAGGTCGGTTGAAAGATTGCGTGATGTTTTTTTCGATAAAGGGCACAGTTAACACTTAATATCTAAATATCAAAAGATATATATAGGAGACGAGGAGTACCGGACTTTGAATACTGTCAGTTACACTGGTCATTTTGTATTTCAATCGCTATCAAAGAAAGGAATATAATTCTGCTGACTGTGGCAAACAAGACATTCTTTTTTTGATGACTTTCAATATTTGTGTGTCTGCGCTCATATTTTGTGTTATAGAAATTAGGTTTTTCTTACGGTTGTTTACTATGTTATCTACCATAGATTTGGCATAACGTAATTCTGCCGTAGATTTGGGATTGGTGACGTCAGAATCTGCCAAAGATTAGGAATCTACCATAGATTTGAGTCCTATATATATATATATATATATATATATATATATC
>MJUU01003942.1:26076-47273 GCA_002080025.1 Modiolus philippinarum | reverse complement strand
GAAAATGTGATTTCCCCATAGGGCCAATGTTAAACTATATTCGGTGTTAGCAGCCATGTTTATTATCGGATCCAAAGGAAATGAGCAATCTTTGTTGAGGACCTAAATTACATAATTCCTGTAAAGTTTGGTTGAATTTGCTTCAGTGGTTTCAGAGGAGAAGATGGAGATGTGATTTTCCGATAGTTTCCAATGTTAAACTATATTCCGTGCTGGCGGCCATGTTTTTTTTATCTTATCCAAAGGAAATGAGAATCTGTGTGGGAGACCTTTAGTATATCATTCCTGTAAAGCTTGTTTGAATTTGCTTCAGTGGTTTCAGAGAAGATGAAAATGTGATTTTTCCCATAGGGTCCAATGTTAAACCTAAGTTCCGCGCTGGCGGCCATGTTTTTTATCGGATCCAAACGAAATGAGCAATCTTTAATGAGAACCTTCCATACAACCTTCCTGTAAAGTTTGGTTGAATTTGTTTTAGTGGTTTCAGAGGAAAGGATGAAAATGTGATTTCCCCATTGGGGCCAATATGTTCGGTGCTAGCAGCCATGTTTATTATCGGATCCAAAGGAAATGAGCAATCTTTGTTGAGGATCTAAATTACATCATTCCTGTAAAGTTTGGTTGAATTTGCTTCAGTGGTTTCAGAGGAGAAGATGAAAATGTGATTTTTCCCATAGAGTCCAATGTTAAACCTAAGTTCCACGCTGGCGGTCATGTTTTTTATCGGATTTGAACGAAATGCGCAATTATTGTAAAAGACCTTCCATACACCATTCCTGTAAAGTTTAGTTGAATTTGCTTCAGTGGTTTCAGAGAAGATGATAAAAATGTGAAAAGTTAACGGACGAATGCCGGAAGACGGACTACGGACGACGGACGCCAAGTGAGGGCAATAGCTCACAATGACCCTTTGGGTAGGTGAGCTAAAAAGGGCACTTTTAATGCCCTACAGAAATCCAAAACTAAGATGATGCAGAGTCTTAACAAAACTCTATCCTTCTGAATAGAGATTGGCATTCATTTCGAAAATAAAAAAAAAAACATTTTAGAAGAGATAAGTTTCATAAATAAATTACCTGTATCTGTACAATTACTCATATAGTCGTACACGAAGTTTTGCAGTACATTTTCGAATCCCATTACTTACAACTGCCTTCTGTCTCCCCTTTTCATTTTCTAGCTATGAACCTTTTACCACAGAGAACGTACGTTTCTGTGCAATAGCTGAGGTACACTTACATTTGCATTTACTTCGGTATTTAGTTTTTCCGGCATCGCGGTAGCAGAAACCGAAAAAAAATGATGCCACTATTAAAATAAATGTATTGATTGCTCTACAAAGCCCTGACTTTAGCTGATTTGGCTTTTCTATTTAGATCATATTGGTATTTTGTTCTCTTTGAGCTTGTGAATTTGCTTATTTTTGTATAACCTAAAGCCATATCTACTANGTGATGGTTCGAATCCCGGAGAGGGAACTACCAATGTGCAGACCTAACAATGTTGGGCTGATTTTCAGACGTATATATATATATATATATATATATATATATATGTATATATAAAAATAATGAAAAAGAAAATGTTGAAAATGCACTGTAATATGCACTGGAGATCAACTTTTGAATTCAAAAACAGTTTTCGAGTTTTTGATTGCATTTGGTTGAGAGTTCCATAATTTTGGTCCACTATAAGGGAAGCTTGGTTTATATATTTCCGTGTTTGGTTTTGGGAGAAGAAAATTGTCTGATGATGAAAATCTAGTATTGTATGATTCATTGTCTTTTGCAGAAACAAGAAGATTTGATAAGTATTCTGGGGCTAATTTATTTTAGATTGATACACCAATACTGCCTCGTGGTAAAGTATTCTTTCAGCTATTGGAACGATGCCACATTCTTCAAATAGTTCGCTGGACGGTTTTGCAAAATTGTGTTCATCTAATATAATTCTTGCAGCCCTTTTTGTAATTTTAGTGGGCTTTCAATAAGATATTTACTACACTTCCCCCAAACTGAACAACAATAGTCAAAATGGAGAAGAATATACGCATTATAAAAACAACTCTTCTTGTGATTCAAGTATTTCTTTTTTCTTCTGAGTAACGCCAAAAGATGAATTGACCCGTTTAGAAATATAATTTACATGTTCAGTCCATGAAAAAGTTTAATCAATGAATACACCAAGTACCTTTTCACAATGACTTTGACTAATCTGATGGCCATTGATAGATACTTCAAAAGTGTCACAAGATACGCTATACAGTTTCTGTATTGAGCCTTTACACATAGACTTCGTTTTTGACACATTAAGAACCATTCTATTTTCATTGCACCATTTTGAAATGTCTTCAAGTACCGTATTTAATGCCTGGCTTATACAATGCTTGTTTTATCCTATCGCTGATATAGTACTATCGTCGGCAAAAGGATTAGTGTTATGATTTGGGTTATTTAAAGGAAGCTCATTGATATAAATCACAAATAATATAAGTCCTAAAACTGACCCTTGAGGTACACCTGATTTTACTTGTTGGAAATCAGAAAACGTGTTTGAAATGGAAACTGTCTGTATTCTGACATTCAAATAAGGAGAAAACCACTGTAGAGAAGTGTAGGAAAATTTATACTTCTGCAATTTTAGAAGGAGCATCTCGTGATCAAGAAGATCAAAACCTTTTGATGAGTCCAGAAAAATCGTTCCAATTAGTTCACCGTTATCAATAGCTTTTAACCACCACATAGCGAAAACGCGAAAACTCGAAATCGAGGAGGCGAAAATGGGAAAGCGAAAACGCGAAACCGGGAAGATGAAAACGCGAAAGCGAAAACACGAAAACGAGAAATGAGTTTCACTTCATGTTTCGCTTTCGACTTCTCGATTTCTATTATCGCCTTTTCGATTTTTGAATTTGTCACAACAAAGCACAAAAATTGCTTTCAATACATCGGCAAACGAATACCGAAGCAAGAACGAGGAAAGGGGAAATTCCAGAATCACGGCAATTCACAGCAACACGAATTGAGACAGTATGTCAAAAACAAAACAAATAAAGAAAAATGAACAAGAACGCTACAAAACTAAAGCACTTGCAGTGTGAACCCCTATAAAAACTGAGGTATCATCAGGTGCTCCGGAAGGATAAGCATGATCTGCTCCACGCGTGGCATCCGTCACACTGGCAGTGAAAAGTCCGGTTTTGTCACAGTCTGTGTTAGTCAGTACGGTAACAAACTCTGGATCTACCCAAAGATATCTGTTCTCATTTGTGAAACTGAAACATTGTAATGGTCTGTCAAATCGTGGTGACGACCGTATAACTTCTGCAGTGACAATTGCAACAGTGACTGAACATACCCTTGGTGTATAAGTTTTCGAGACAGTAATTTCGCTCTGTAGACAAAATCGCTGTACAAACTACAGGCACGGCAATAGCGAATGACTTGTGAAATGTACACGCCATATGCCGCAGAAGTGGGAACATTACTGCTCAATAATGGGAAGTTCACTATTGGAAAGTCGAAATCATCACACTTGTCGTAAAGTTTTGTTTTCAGACGTCCAGAGTTGTCAATGTAGAAGTATAGGTCCAGGTATGATGCTGATGATGGTGTATCAGTGGTCTCTTTAATTTCGAGTTCATTTGGGTATATAAGATGAAGGTTATCTTTAAATTGAGGATTGTTCAATGAAAGAACATCATCTATAAAACGGAAACTGAAATTAAAGGATTTGGCTAGCTTATTGTCTCTGGTCTGAACTAGCCCTTGTATGAACCTGGCTTCATACGAATAAAGAAACAAATCTGCTAAAAGTGGCGCACAATTAGTCCCAATAGGTATCCCTATTGTCTGCTGGAAAACTTGTCCTCCAAATTCTACAAATTTGTTATCAATCAAGAATTCCAGCAATGCAATGACATTCTCCTCTGTATAATTTTTGTACGAATCAGTGTAATGTTTAACAAAATAGGCCCCACCTTTACCTATCACTAAATATGAATATCTTCTTTCACCCTTTTTAGTATAGAAAGACTGATGTATTAAATCCCCGAGTACTGACTTTAGCTTATCGTGTAGAAGAGTAGCATAGAGAGTAGAAAAACCAAGTGTTTTGACACTGTTGCAGTGGTTGAGTTTAGTTGAAGATAGATAGTCTAATAAGTCTTTTGAGTTTTTGAGAATCCGCATCTGATTCACTCCACTTGTTGAGTATACTTTATCACTATATATCTTAAGGCCATCTTTGACTGCAGTAAGTAATGAGGTGAGGAGCTTAGAAAGGGGTTTTGTTGTGCATTTGGCAGACCCAGCAATGTATCACTGTTTGTAAGGGCATTTATGTAATTTAGGTACCCAGTAGTTGAAGTTATAATGTTTGAAATGTCCACATTTGTAATGACGCATGCGTTAGATGTTAACTTCCGAGCACGAAAACGCGAAAATGCAAAAACGCAAAAATACAATAAGGCTAAAACGCGAAAACGCGAAATGGGAAAACGAGGAAACAAAAACGCGAAATAGAGACAGATCCAAACACGTGCTTTCACACATGACATGAATAAAAAATACCGCGATAAACTCGAGGTCACCTTGTTGTAGCGCGGGTGAAAAGTGATTCTCCGTCATTTATACAGAAATCAGGATATCACAACACGTTGCTTTTGGCAGCGAATGCTTTGTTTTTGAAAACATGTCTTCAAGATACATGTGCATTTGTATGTGTAATTGCAAGAAAATTTTAACTTTTCTTGCGCTCCTCTTTGAGCATTTTGCTTAAGATGCTCTAGACCAGAGGATTTTAAAACTATTTGCCTTCTCAACATCTTGTTTAGACCACCTTGTGGTGCCGTTAGACAATTTATCGAATGTAGAAAATATTTACCTGCTTCCCTTCGGATGATTCCTCTTCCTTGATCTTAATGGTTTCCACTTGTTTGGGAGGGCTGAAATTCAAATTTATATTAAAAATTAAATGGTAAGTAGTTTTACTTATCTTGAAGTATTGGATATGATTCCTGTAAATACATCTCATTTTTACTTTTAAAGCCAAGAGGGTGCATCTTATAATGACTAGATGTTCCTAGGAGCCTGTATGGTTCACCTTGTTTCATTGCAATTTAATAGTTCTTAAAAATATTGGATAAAACAGGTATATTTGTTTTGGGTTCTAGTGCTGCTGATGCGGAATTAATTTCCGAAATGTCCAAATTATTGCAGTTGGAGTTAAGATATGTGTTATGGTCTCATGTTCATTTACTTCATAGCCTTTCGTAAAATATTTAACACAGGAGTTTGTCTTTTAGCAGTGTGGAGTTGGTAAAACAAATTCCCCGTGGTAGAGATGTTTCTTAGATATGGTGTACTTGTAGATGAGATAATATCTCATGTGTACACTTAGTTCAATTACTAAAATCTAAATTTATGTAAATTCTAAAACTTAAGGATTAACTCCCTCCATCGTAGTTTTGTCCTTTTCTATATTTGATATTACTGTTATTCGCATTTCGTTTGGTTTTATGCATTTTAAACATTTTTGAAATTATGGATTCCCTTTGTTTTGGGCTCTAGTGCTGCAGATGAGGAATTAATTTCCGAAATGGCCAGTTGGAGTTAACATATGTGTTATGGTCTCATGTTCATTTACTCCATATCCTTTCGTAAAATATACTTTATGGTGAAAATTTGATAATGAAATGGCAATAACTATACATTGACCAACTTCAAGCTAGGAAATAAAATGATTTCCATGAAATAATGATTTTTTTTTTGTAATTTGGGTATGTTGAGCTTATACCTCTATTTTGAATTATAAAAGAAACATATAACAAGAAAAGAATGTCGACACGACATCAAACCGATTTTCCTTCCATCTTAGAGAACGTAGAATAATGGAATAAGTGAATTGTTTTATTAACAAATACACCCTCTGACTCATGAAACTGAAGTATTTACCAAGTCTTTTTCTCGAGAAACCACAGGCATATGGTCAAAATACCTATCAATTTCTAAGTTCAAAGGGGCATTATTCTTTACTTAGTGATAAATCCCTGACGATGTGCACATCTACTTAATATGACTTCGCTACATTCAAAGTTAAAAGGTTAAAACTTAAACCTCAATCTCAAAAGTTATTTTGAAATATAAGACAAAATGTATAAAAAAGGTATAAAAGTGATTTTTACATATAACACAAAATGTATAAAAAGATACGACAATAAAAGGACAATAACTCCTAAAACGATTCGTCCGACTACTTTTACAAAGTCCAATAAAATGTAGTCTTTGATCATGACATCGCCAACCTTTTTGGCAATTCAGGAAAGTATGTCCTTGGACAATTTAAACTTAGCTTTTATTTTAAATCGTTCTTGAAATATAAGACAAAGATAAAATTAGCAGCAATATGACAATGAAAAGGCAATTACTCCTACAACGATTCGTCGGCAAACTTCAACCTTGCATTACCGATATTAATGTGGTTCCTGACATGCTGGACATTTTTTTGCAATTCAAACTTGACCTCTATCTATAATCGTTTTCGAAATACATGACAAAATGCATAAAAATCACAAAAAAGGAAAAATGACCAGAAAAAATGACAGTAATCATTGAATTTGCATTAACATTTTCTTCAAAACTGACATGTTGGAAGATCTTGATATGCCGAACCTTTTTACAATTCAAACTTGATCTCTATCTGTACTAGTTTTTGAAAGAAAAAAATTTAAAAACTAACACTAAAATTTTAAATTTTTACGGAACAGAGCAACACTGTTATTAGCAATTAAAGGATATAAAGTAAATGCACATTAGACAAAAGCTTAACACATACATGGCAAACCGAGCAATGGAACAACGCTTTTATTGTTGTTCTCCATCATGAAGTCACCTTGAGGCCTACAACAATGTGTTGTACTCATACCTCATAGTAAGTTCAAGACGACACCTAGCACCGGTTTAAGTTGAATTCATTGTTAGTTACCTCAATATCTTATTTGTGTAACTCTAGAATAAGTCATCGGAGTTTTCTCAAAATCGCATGGTTGGTAGAATTTGACATACTGCAGTTTGTTTTTGGAGACCGGTCAATATTTCAAATTTTACCATCTCAAAATGCTACCAACCTCACACTTAAGCTGTATAATCCTTTTTCAATACCTGATACACAATTTCAGATTTTATCAAAACATTTGAATCCAAACTGTTTTTTCGTTTGAAATATCATACATTGCTTGGCTGTTTCATTGGTCTTAGTGCCAAAAATACCCATTTTTATTATGGAATTGCTTCACCATTCATAGAATGTGCTGTGCGTAGATAAATAAATACTGATTGCAGGGGGTCCAATCGAATTTGTAAGTGCAGGGTGTATTTTGGCAAGTGCTGCCAAAGATGGCTGACGCGTCCTGCTTCGGCAACCAAAGGTCAGTTGTTGAGAGTGTCTTGTCGTTGTGCATTTGCATATTGTATTCTGTAAATGTTGCGTTTCGGCTCTCCTCCCATCTGAAAATCAATACGTGTATTTACTTTGATACAATTAACGCTTTTCAGAAAGCTATTGAAGGAAAACTGACGAGGGGTAGGTCAAAGTTTTGAACACGCAAATTTCATCATTGGATTTCTATACATCCAACCCATTATATGTTACTTTGTAATATAGAATTGGTGCTTGTTGAAGGGAAAACATTTATTTTTCAAAAGGCTGTTAGTCGTTCTGTTTATTTTCGACATTACTTAAAATTTTGGTAAGTGCAGTGCGGTGTACGCAAAATTGGTAAGTGCAATATATTCCAATTCTATGGAAATATTTCTACAAAAAGATATCTGCATTTCATTTAATCTTTTTCATAAGAAATATTAAAAATTGGTTTTGAGCCGAACATTTGACTTGCAGAAGGTGCCACGTCGTATTGTGTCCTGGAATATTGAAAATAAATGCTCGGAGAAGGAAAAGAAAGACAACAGAATGAAGCATACATTTGTATCATGCAAAATATCGAAATACGTCAAATATATGTAAAAATGTCCATAACTGCGAATGGAAAGCTTTATCATTGGCAAATTACTAAATACCAAAAAGACTTAGTTCTTCAAAGCTAAATGTAGTTGTAGAAACTTTGTCTCGTGTTCAATTACTCCATATCCTTTCATTGTTTATTGAATAATGTTGCTGTAAATATTCCAGTCTGCTGTGAATCAGGTTTGTAAATAGTGAGCTTCGTACTTATACGCTATGAAATACTTTGGTTGATTCACAGGGTTTTAACAGAATAAAAATTATTCTTTAAAGTGACCTAGCCATACTGTCGCCAAATTCATTATGAAAACATTTTTGCGAATTGAAATGCTAAAAGTAGCAACTAAAATATCGGCATGCTGTACTAATTTTCATTATTTTCCTATATTGTAAATCAGAGCAAACAATTCCTTTCCTTATGATTTTCTATTCTTTTTTACAATGAAATGGGAAAAAAAAGAATTAATGGTCATCATCTTCAATTAAATCGTTTACATTTTTTACCTACAATTCTTTTCTGTTTATCAAGGGAATCAAAGTGGGAACCAGGCATGCAGTCATCTTTTCGATTTGATTGCTTTAGAAATCCAATGAACATATCTTACTATAGAATAATTTGGAAATTTTCCACTGTGTGACAGCGGATTTTTTCTCTTTTTTTAACTGTGATACTTGAGTTAAATCGTAAAATTTTTGTATTATGACGGAGCTCACACGTATTTGAATTCAAGAGATATAGTACAGTAACAGTTATTTTCTGTTTCTCCTCTCTGGCTACAGTGTAATAACCACTAGTGTATAGGTATCATTTTCCTCTATTAGAATTTAAGATGTATTTTAAATGTTAAAAATACATTTGTATTGAGAAATAATCTAGACTGACTAATACAACCAGTGTCATATGAAACAATATGTCTCTGATAGAACAACTTTCGCATACTTATGGTTCGTTTTTTTTTTATCCCCGCACTTTCGTAAAAAGTTCAGGGATAATGTTATACCCTCCGTCTGTCCGTCCATCCGTCCGTCACACTTTTCTTGTGACTCAAACCCCTCCTACATTTTTGGATTTAGGGATTTAATTTGATGTAGAATTGTTGCATATAGTCTGTAGATGCGCAATAAGCTTTCGGATTTTCGATATTGGTCTTGGTGCAAACAAGAGGCCCAATGATGTCAATTTTTACACATGTGGCATGTGACACAAACTCCTCCTACATTTAGGGATTTAATTTTGTTGTAGAATTGTTGCATATAGTCTGTAGATTGGCAATTGTTTCAGATTTTTTATATTGGTCTTGGTGCAAACAAGAGGCCCATGATGTCAATATTAACAAAGACCAAAAGATGTGGATTTTGACACATGTGGCATGTGACGCTAACTCCTCCTACATTTTGGGATTTATGGATAAAATCTTGATGCAGAATTGTTGCATATAGTCTTTAGCTTTGCAATAAGCTTTTGGAATTTTGGTTACAGTTCCAACTTAGGTAAATTTCGAGAAAATGTCAAAGACCCATATTTTTTTATTTTTGCCATATTATCTTATATCCTGACAAGTGTTTGGTAAAAAAATAAAATTCTGAAAACTTTGGATTCTGAAAAGCGGTTCCAATTTTGGTAAATTTCCTGAAAGTCTCGAAGACCACTTATATTTTGGAATTCTACCTAGCAACCATACTTAAATTGTTTATTTGATTTAGGAAAAACATTTTCATCAATAAGATTTCAAAAATATTTGATTCCAATTTTAGTAAATTTCCCGAAAGTCTCAAAGACCACTTATTTTTTGGAATTCTACCTAAAAACCATACTTAAATTGTTTGTGTAGTTTATGACAAACATTTTTCATCAATTGGATTTCAAAAATATATGATTCCAATTTTGGTAAATTTCCTGAAAGTCTCTAAGACCACCATTTTTTCGGAATTCTACCTAGCAACCATACTGAAATTGTTTGTGTAGTTTAGGACAATTATTTTTATCAATTGTATTTCAAAAATATTTGATTCCAATTTTGGTAAATTTCCTGAAAGTCTCAAAGACCAGTTATTTTTTGGAATTCTACCATACTTAAAATGTTTGTGTAGTTTAGGACAAACATTTTCACAATTGGATTTCAAAAATATTTGATTCCAGTTTTGGTAAATTTCTTAAAAGTCTCGCAGTTATTTTTTGGAATTCTACCTAGTAGTAACTCTACTTGAATTGTTTGTGTAGTTTATGGCAACATTTTCAACAATTGGATTTAAAAAAAATATTTATTCCAATCTTGGTAAATTTCCTGAAAGTCTCAAAGACCAGTTATTTTTTGGAATTCTACTTAGCAACCATATATCCTAGAATTTTTTCAGTAACGATAACGACTACCAATTGTTAGATTTCAAAAATAATGAAAAAAATTATGCCCAGGGTGTATAACAACTGTTGTCAAACAGGGAGTGCGGGGATAGCTGTCGTTTCCGACAACATCTAGTTTTTATTTGTTTGCTTGTTTGTTTTTGTTTTTTTTTCCTTAAGGAAGTACGGGAGTCCTCTTCCATTTTGAATTTATTTTAATGCTTTGATTGGTAATCTTCATTTACAAAAGGTACACATATTCAAAAGAATTTTGACAATTCGTATTTTGTTACAACAAAAGCAATGGTTCCATTTCTCTACATATAGGCATTTTAATTACCTCGCTATATACATTATTAAATAATTTTATATGAAAATTAAAAAACAAATGAAGTTACTTACAAATATTTGACAAAGATATAATGCGGAACATTTTAATTCTTGAAATTATTTGAGTATAAGATGTATAGATATCCAAAATTGAAATTTGCGTGTTCAAAATTTTGACCTACACCTCGTCAGTTTTCCTTCAAAAGCTTTCTGAAAAGCGTTAATTGTATCAAAGTAAAATACACGTATCAATTTTCAGATGGGAGGAGAGCCGAAACGCAATATTTACGGAATATAATGTGCATATGCACAACGACAAGACACTCTCAACAACCGACCTTTGAGTGCCGACGCGGGGCGCGTCACCCATATTTGGTAGCAAATACACGCTGCACTTACCAATTCGATTTGACCCCCTGGATTTAAAATTATGAATTATCGTAACTTTTATTTAGGAATGGCCGAACCGTAGACGCACAGTTGTACATTGAGAATAGGTTGTGTAAAAATGCAGAGTAATGTGGAAAGAGATAAAGTTTTAAAAAACTGAAATTCTTTTAAATATAAGAAGTAGCTGTAATAATTTTCTAGATGTTAACTTTTCAAAAAGTATCAACTTGATCAAAGCATTTAACTTTTAATAAAGTGCAACTTGGCAGACGACTTGAATGAATGCTTTTTCTGATTTTCTGTGGAAGTAGAGGGTGTTGATTTTGGAATGTTTAAATATCTTCATGTAATAATTACTTTTACAATCGGTGAAATTATTCCGGCTATTCGGACTAATAGACATTTCTGTCTATTTTTCCGGCTATCCGGACAAATAGAAATTTTTGTCTATTTGTCCGGCTATCCGGATGAATAGACATTTTTGTCTATTTTCCCGACTATCCACATTATACATTTATGTCTATTTTTCCTGCTATGCAGATTAAAAGACAATCATCTATTTTTTCAGTTATGTAGATAAAAAGATAAAGTTGTCAATTCTTCCTACTATCTTGATGAACAGATAAAATTGCTCAAATTTGTCTTAGGCATTTCTATATAAATAGAAAATTGTCATTTTTCCAAACCAAATTGTCCTGTATAGGTAAAAAGGATATTAATAAAATCATTTGTGCTTCCATTTCATAGGCCATGTAGGTGTTTGCTCAATTTCAAATTTTTACAATTCTTAAATGTTAGCTTCATGTACATAAATCATTGAAGTCGGTTGTTTTTTGCCAAGTAAACTAGAGTAATCGAAAAGAACCACAACCTTAAACATACAACTGAAAAAAACCCTTACAACTACAGTTGCATGTCTTGTGACCCTTTCTTTCAATTAACAAAGAAGAGCATGAGCTCACGTAGGAAAACATATTGGTTGCAAAGATAAACAAAAACTTCATTCTGACTTTTATTGTTAAGAGGCCTACTCCTGATGTTGTTTATATCAGGGATTTCTTGAAACCTAATTTAATATACTAAACATTGTAGACTAAATGAAATGGTAAAAGGAAATATATAGGTCCGTGTGCTTTTTACCGAGATACAAGTCATTAAAAAATTTGGCGGGAAATGAATTTCTCTGCATTTTCCCTTAATTTAACATTATGATTATTTTTTGTCTAAAAGCTAAGAAGTTTTATCAAGAATTTTATGTAAACTTGTCAGGTGTCTCAATTAAACATGTAGAACATATTCATGAAATGAAAAGTGGGGGTCCGTGTGCAAAATTTTTTAAGCCATTGGACTAAACAAAACCAGAGGAGTTCCGAAATCTGACACAAATTAAAAAATGTGACGAGTGAGCCTCCTTAATAGAATATGTATAGAGTAAGAAATTAGACCGGAGATATATCAACTATGCAATCCAAAAAATGTCAGAACCATGGTGTGTTGTTGAAATGTAATGATGTAGAATGTGATGTATGGTTTATTTACCGGTCAGACTCTCAAAGAAACCTCTAAGTATATAATATGCTGAATTTTAAATTCAGTCTAATGTATATTTTCTTCATGTTCTTTCATTTATCATGACAGTTCAAAGTTTATTGCAATATCCAAATTTTTGTAAATTTTGTTGAAACTAAGGAGTACAGTCCTTGTATCAGTAGCCGTTACTTAATGACGGATTGTTGACTGATTGATGACGGATTTTTGACTGATTGATGACTGATTTTTCACTGATCGATGACGGATCCATGAATAACGTATGTGTACGTATTTTACGGATGTTAACGTATTTTACGGATGTAAACGTATTTTACTGATCGCATCCGTCAATTACGTGTTGTATCGATCAGTAAATCATGTATGACGGATACGTAAATATTTGGAATTTTAAGGCAAAACGAATACACATAATATTATTCTCGTGTGTTTACAGGTTGTGAGATACATCTTTTTCGAATATAAAGAAACAGTTTGATTAAATTACGAATGCTGTATTTTGTTTCCATTTAAATCGTTTACATGTATTTGCGAATGAGAACTGGGTATCTAAACTGCATAATACAAAGTCTGCGTTTTGGACTCAATCTTTGAAAATGGCCAAAAACAATATTTTTTGCAAATTTTATTCATCATATTCTTTAAAAGGAGTTTTCTATTTTGCACAACATAATTTTAAGTCTTGAAAAGTTAGGTTTTTAGTGTGCGGTTTATCCTCTGTCTATAAAAATGACCAAAACAACTGAAATATTTTAAAAATTTTATTCATCATATCCTTTCGAAGGAGTTTTATCTTTTGCGAAACACAATTTTAATGAATTTTGACATATTTAGGGCTTGAAAAGTTAGATTTTTAGTCTGCAGTTTAAACTCTGTCTATAAACATGACCAAAACTATTTAAATTTTTTGAAAATTTTATTCATCATATCCTTTCGAAGGAGTTTTATCTTTTGCGAGACACAATATCAACAAATTTCAGCATATTGAAGTTTGAAAAGTTAGATTTTAGTGTGCGGTTTAAACTCTGTCTTTAAAAATAACCAAAACAATTTAAATGTTTTAATATTTTTTTAATTTGTCTATTTTCGACGATTGGTCAAATCAGATGTGCTTCCAAATTTTAATGCATTCGTTCCTACGTACAAGCAGAAACATCAAGTAAATATAATATTAACCTTAACGTATGGATTAAATATAGCTAGGGTGTTATAATAATTTTTTTTATATATTTCAATTCTAAATTCATTTTTGTGATGAAACGAAATTATAATTTCACAAAATGTATTAACTTGAAAGATGACTTAAGGCTATCAATCAGTCATTTACGGATAGGACCGATCAATCATCCGTCAGTCACGTAATTTACGTATTGTATCCGTCAAATACGTGAATTACTTTTCCTATCCGTCAGACTTTGACGGATTTATGACTGATCGATCACTGATCGATGACTGATCGTTGACGGCTGACGGATTGCTTAATGATCGCTCTTTTAGTAACGGCTACTGAAGCAAGGACTGTATCTCCCTCATGCGAAGCTGATTTTGGCTTTACATTTGAATGATATTGGTCATTTGTTATCAGTTATTTATCAGTTGAATTGATGGTCTTCCAAAAATTTAGATTTATCTGCACTGAAGCGATATAAGTTGTCGAAATGCGCATATGCAGAAAATAAATTCACAGTAACTTTAGTATTTAGTTATTTGTTTCCACTGGGTCGATACCTCTGCTGATGGACTGTTAGTCCCCGAGGGTATTCCCCAGCCCAGTGGTCAATACTTCGGTGCTGACCCAAAGGCCGATTATATTTGAAATCTTGCAATATCATTTTTTTTGTAAATTTTGTTGAAACTAAGGAGGATCTCCCTTATGCCTCTGTCCTTGATTTTGGCTTTACATTTGTTATTTGTTATTTGTTCTCTATCAGTTTTTGAACATCTTTGAGTTGATGGTCTTCCAAAAGTTTAGATTTTATCTGGACTGAAGGGACATAAGTTCTCGAAATGCGCATATGCAGAAAGTAATTTCACAGTAACTACGGTATATAGTTATTTGTTTCAAACGATTTGAGTGAATTAGGTAATTGGATAATGTTTAATGAAAAAGGTCACAAATTGTATATGAATTCTGCGATACATTGTAAAATGACATGTATGTTAAGTTTCGAAACTAATGAGTATCTCCCTCACCCTTACATGATTTTGTGCTTCATAGGAAACATGCATTTATTTTCCTTTATCTGCTATTCATTATGTATTGAGTTTAAAGTCTGTTTCACTTCCTTTAGATAATGGAAATTTTGCAATTTCTCCTTTATTTGAAAGCTAATTTCTCTAAAGTTTTGCATGAAGATCAAGAATGACCATACATAACTGACACAAGTGTGGACCCAAAATGATGTCTCGCCCGTCCCTACTTGGTCGCAAAATCGATGTGAAAACTCAAACTGCCTAAATCAGAAAACTTAACATGTTCACTTGACTGTGAAATCAGATTAACTGACAAAAGCAATATAGCAGACTGTCATGTATCAACCAAAACCAAAATGCCAAATATCAGTGACCTACCACTGATAGATAGTGAGAAACCAAACACGTTCACTAGACCGTGAAAATGAGGTCAAGGGCTAAAACAAAAAATCAGGCGGTCATCTTCCATCTAAGACAAACCCACATACCAAATATTATTGACCTTACATTAATAGATACTGGGAAACTTAACAAGATAACTGGACCATGAACTTAATGTCACAGACAAAAGCCATAAAGCAGACTGTCACGTAATACCCAAGACCAACATACATACAAAATATCGTTGACCTACCACTTATAGTTAATGAGAAAATGACCTAATCATAAAAACTTAATATGCTCACTAGACCGTGAAATTGAGGTCAAGGACAAAAGCCATATGACAGACTGTCAGGTACTACCTAAGACCAACCTACATACTATATATCATTGACCTACCACTTATAGTTACTAAAAAACTAAACTAAGCACAAAACTTAACATGTTCATTGGACCGTGAAATTAAGGTCACAGATAAAAGCCATATTGCAGACTGTCATGTAGTACTCAAGACAAACATATATACCAAATATCATTGACCTACCACTTAAAGTTACTGAGAAAATGAAGTAATCACAAATCTTTAGCATGCTCACTAGGCCGTGAAATTGAGTGCAAGGACAAAAAACCTTATGACAGACTGTCATGTACTACCTAAGACCAACTTACCACTTATAATTACTGAGAAACTAAACTAAGCACTAAATTGAGGTTACAGACAAAATCCATATAGCAGACTGTCATGTACTACTTAAGAACAACCTATATACAAAATATCATTGACCTACCACTTATACTTACTGAGCATGTGGCCTAATTACAAAAACTTAACATGAAAGTTTACGCCGTCGCCGTTGCCGCCATACTTTGTACGCATATGTCTCGCTTTCCGCGCCTGTCATCGCGGGCGAGACAAAAATGACACTTTAACAATTAAAAATATACAAAGACCGCTCTGTACATGTGAATTTCCCTTATTTTTGTAAAATTTTAAGTGTTGGATTATTTTTCTATTTTGAGGACGAACAGGAAGGAAAATTAAATCGATGGGCAAAATACATTTGGTTAATACTAGATTACCTGTCGACAGGTAAAAGGTGACATTACCAATATCAGATTAGTCCATCCTCGGTGACAATCGCGCGTGGTAAGTATTTTCCGTTTAAACATAAGAGAGATTTTGAAAAGGCTGTTTTTTCTCAAAAGTATACGATTCGTTAATAAATAATTACCGAATTTAGAAGTGTATGGTATGTTTACATAGTCATGCAAAATTTTGAGCCGAAATACACAGAAATGCAGTCAGCAGAATGCAAAATCCATTATCTGAAGGAAGTGAAACAGAGTTTTTTAGTGTTCCATAATCTTTAATTTTATCTGCACTGAAGAGAACCTGATTGTCAGAGTTTTACCAATACATGTATGTTCAGTTGGAATTTCCTTGAGAAGTGAAAATAAAGGGGAAAAATACTATGATTCTCAAGGAATCTGATTGTATAAATTTTTGTTTACACTTATTTCACTGTATATTTATTCAGAAATGAAACAATTAAAACCAAAGCTTCACACCGAAGCTTCACACCTTTTAACTGAAAAATATATCAAAGTTTGTGAAAATATCACTGACCAGCTTACGAAAGATGCTGAGAAGCTTGTTAACAAACTAGAATTCGTAAAAAGAAAGGATTAATGGATTTTGAAATTCGTAAAACTTTACAATATAGTTAAATTTGCATGATATTATTACCATACGGATTACGAAATTGTTATTCACAAACTATTCCTTCCGTAATTTTCAATGCGGTGTGGTTAAATCGGTTTATGGATACCCAAACATCCCCTTTATCTGCCCCGTTTCCTTATAGTTTAGTAAAAATACGAATAAAACCCATTACAGGTAGACTTCTAACTAGATGGTTACAATCTTGAAAGGAGAGAATATGACAAAACGTAATTTTGAAAGATGGGTCAAGGTGTGCTCGCCGCTAACCTGCCGGCTAGCTAAAGGAGCCTAGTCTGCTGGTAAAACACTGTCGCACTACGGAAGAATAATAAAATTCAAAACTTCCCGCAGGATTTGGTCAAGAATCATCATGTATTTCAGTAGACATCGGCAGTATCAGTGAGAGACCAGTATGTATGTAAAAGTTTCAGGTCACTAGATCTCAAAGCTAATTTAACGGATGCAAGCAGAGTATCTTGTCAATATCCCTATTACGTAAGGAATGTAAGTTACGTCCAAGCTTTTCTGGATTTTTAATAAGTTTCTGGCATTTTTAAACAAAATTACCGTAAAAACGAGGATAAGAAATGCCTTTAGTAATAAGCTGTTTGTGGGTAACGCCATATTTAGATATTACATATTCATATCTGTTATGAAACTTCTTACAGGTATTCAACAACTTATGAAATCTGTAACCCCGTTGTAAAAGTTTGGCTGTGATAGTAAGGTTGCGTTCATTAAAATCGTCAAGAGTAGAACAAACACGTGCGAATCGTACTAGTTGAGAAATGTACACCCTGTATGATGGAGCTTGAGGGATGTTGCCGTCAAGAAAAGGGAAATTAGTCAAGCATTGTACTTTTGTCCGGAATTCAGTTTAGCTGCAGAACAATAAAAGTTAAATAATACATTTAATACTAATAATTCTGTATCATATTACATGGAAGAAATAAAAGCTTGGAATATTATCACGTGTTTCCAGATTAGATAAAGTAAGTCTTAAGAATTTATTCAAATATACATAATTCTAATTTATTATCTAGAAACCTTTTTTCACAAAAATCGAAAAAAAAATTAATCTCACGTCATCAAAAACGCATCAACCAATCAAAGTTACGCAGAGCAAATAGCCCCACCTGATGTACCACTCTTACTTCCTACTTCACAATTTTTTCTTTGAATGTAATCTCTAGCATTATGGCTCGAATTAAGGCTCGAAGGTGCTGTTAACAGAGCAGGACATGCTTACCCTTCCGAAGCACCTGATGTCACTCTCAGTTTCACTGGAGTTCACACTGTGAACGCCTTTGTTCTGAGTGTTGTGGTTTCTGGTTCTGTGCTTTGTGTCTGTCTGGCGTCATTGTTTTTGTGTCTAACGTCATTGTTTTCTGTGTTCTCGTTTTTGCCCTGTCTTTGGACTTCGATTTTTGTGAATTTCACCCCTTTGTTCCTTCGGTATTCTACTGCCGTTGTTTTATTATCTTGCTTTTTTTTAATTTGGGAGATTGAGATTTTAGCATTATGGCTCGTAAAATAAACATAGGAACGAAAACATCGAAAAGTAATCAACGTAAACGGAAAAGAAAAGAACAACTAAACAAAATTATCCACAAATGCAAACAGTTTAGAGATGAAAAGAGAACTGAAACCATAGAAAATGCAAAAAGATTTGTAGAAATTTCTGAGTTCATAAGCTAAATGACCATGAGTTATTAGTACTTTCCAAGGGTTAAACTTTATCCCAACTTCAAAATCAAGCAAATGGAAAAGAAACTTAATGAAAGTTTTCGAAGAGTATAGCAGAAGAATGGGATGTCAATACTTATATGCAAAACTGAAAATCAAAATAATGAAATACATCCATTCTATCAACTGACTAATTACGAACCTACCCATTCTTGTGGTGCATTGGAAAATAATTTATTCCAAAATTATTTAGCAATATGTAATTACCCAAAACAGAATACAACTTATCGAGACATGAGGTCAACGACCTTAAGCACATAGAATCAAATACCAATATAATGATTGAAAAGGCCGATAAATCATCCACGTTATGTATTCTAAACAGAAACAATTACGTACAAGTAGGCCTTAGACATTCTATAGGGAAATCGAAAAATCAAATACATATGAGATAACTGTTTCAAACATTTGCGTTGATCTGCATACTAGAGAAGTCCGGATAAGCTACTTTACTTAACGTACATAAACATAATCAACTTGAGAAACGAAAGGCTCGAATTATCTCGCTTTTTTTAATTTGGGAGATTGAGATTTTTTTTTCATGATTTTAATTCGAAAAGTGTAGGTTAGATGATTCAATATTAAACTGGTAAATGATTGGAATTTTTTCACAATACTTTAGTATCTTTTTGATAGCTACAAAAAATGTATGAACACATTGCCACAAGTAGTATATATACTTAAAAAGAATCAGGATTTGCCTTTATTACACCTACCTAAATGATAAAAATGACTTTTTAGAAACACGCAAATTATGGGCATTGAATCTACAAAATGGTTTCAATGTTATCTTACAAATCGTAAACACAAAGTCGGCATAAACGGTATTGTGTCCAATTTTCTTGACGTTAAATATGGTGTTCCACAAGGGAGTATATTTGGACCTCTCTTATTTTTGTGCTATGTGAATGATCTGAAAACAAGTATCAGTTCAGATTGTAAATTACTTCTATATGCAGATGACAGTACAATTCTCTTTTCACATAAAAATCACCGTGTAATTTCTTTGAGACTAGGTAGTAAACTAAAGTCATGTAGTGAATGGTTTGTGGATAACAAATTATCACTACATCTCGGAAAACGGAATGTATAATTTTTGGGTCAAAAAGAAAATTGAAAAGAGTTAAAATTTTTAATATAACATGCAATAGACATACAATTTTATGTAAAAAAAAGTTAAATATTTGGGATTGAATATTGATCAAAACACATCTGGCGAAATTGTTGTAAATAATATTAGTAAATTAAACGCTACACTTAGTTTTTTATATAGATATAGGCAATGTCCACATGAATAAACTGTGGACACAGGATTTGTCTCGCCCGCCCCTTGCATCGCTTTTTTTTTGCACATTAATCTACTGTTGCAGTTATAAAAATAAAATATAATTCTTCAACTTAGTTTACAATTTCCTTTGAAAAGAAACTTTGTTATTGACCGCCTCCTGTATCACTTGAATTTGTACATTTACATTCAGCAGCATTTATTTTATCCAACTGTAAGTCCTAAACAATGCGAACTGCCTGCAAGCTGAAACCTTGATGTGATTTTTCATGCATGGCTGAGGGGCCAGGGCCATCATTTGAAGTAAAGATTGATAACACAAAGCTAGTGGAGTCTGAATGCAGTGGTATAGCTATAAAATGCCTAGAAATATGTATATTGTAATTACCTGAAAATAAACATTTTTTTCATTTTTCGGTAAAACTAATATATAATGATAATTTTGTAAAGGAGACTAGATTTTAATTTGAAGGAATGGAGGACAAATAAGATGATAAATGTATTTATTTCTGAAATTGATATGATATTTTGAAAAAGTATTTTTTTTCTTGATCTTTCAAATCAAATATAATATGACACAGATTTGGGTCTGTCTTTCATATTATTTGTGAAATAATTCAGTACAATTGAAAATGTTAAATGATATAATTTGTTATTGAGTTATTAATTAGATTTTGAACTTCATGCTGAAATAAAAACTAATAAAGGGCTACGCCGAGCGCAGCATGATACGACCGCAGCATGTCGAACACTGAAACATGAACGAGTGTAATTCAAAATGAATGAGGACACAGTAAAGAGCTTGATACAGTAATTAAATGGACACAATAAAGAACTAGATCCAGTAATAATCTGTACACAAACTAATGCAAATATAAAAATTAATGATTTCTTATATAGATCGGAAATAGTAAGTGGTATATCAAATTGGTCAACGGTCAACATACTACCTTAACAATATGATACCAGGAATCAAAAGAATTCAACCCATTTAAATCCTACAAAAAATAGAGGATTTTACATATTTTGAAAATTTCAGCCCCTTTGATCCCCTTTTGCTCTGAAACGGGAAAAGCTGCACCAAATCCCTTGACATAATGCCAAAGCTTACATTATATCAAGAGGAATCAGAAGAAAAAAGTCCCATCAAATTCTGATGAAAAATAAAAATTTCTAATATTTCGAAAAAAATGCAATTTTGCACCCTTTCTTCCCTTGTAGCTAAGAAACGGTAGAGGCTA